>JAOTRH010103065.1:0-47912 GCA_034768845.1 Heliamphora exappendiculata
TTTGGACATTGTGAAGCTATGTGACCTACGCCCAAACAACGAAAACATTTAATGTCACGATTACGAGTTTGAGGTTCAGTTTTACCTTTGGTGGAGTTGAAAACTTCATCTCTCTTCTTGGGTGCATCAGTTTTGGACTTGACATCAGCTCGTTGTCTTTCTTCCAATTAGATCTCCATAAAGTAGATGAGCCCAAATTTTGAAGTGAATGAGCCCCTTTCCTTTTAAGTTGTCGTTCCACCTTTATTGCCATATGCACCATGTCCTCTAACTCTACGTAGTGTTCTAATTCTACTATGTTGGCAATATCCCGGTTCAGCCCATTCAAAAACCTTGCCATGGTAGCTTCTCTATCTTCTTCGATGTTAACCCGAATCATGGCTATCTCCATCTCTTTGTAGTAATCATCCACGCTTCGATAACCTTGAGTAAAACATTGTAACTTTTGATATAAATCTCTATAGTAATGACTTGGAACAAATTGCCTCCTCATGATTGCCTTCACCTCCTCCCATGTCTCAATAGGCCTCTCATGGTTTCTCCTTCTATTCATCACAAGTTGATCTAACCATATAATAGTAGAATCGGTAAATTCAATGACGGCGAGTTTTACCTTTTTCTCCTCAGAGTAATAATGGCATTCAAAAATCTACTCAACCTTCTTCTCCCATTCCAAGTATGCTTCCGGATCATTCTTCCCTTGGAACGATGGAATCTTCATCTTGACGCTTCCTAGATTTCTGTCAACTCCATCTTGCCATCTTAGATCTCTTCGAAAATCTAGACCACGCCTTCTACCTCTTGGTACGACCTTGCCGTCTATATTCAAAGGACCTTGATCCTCTTCATCGTTGAATTCAACCTCCTGGTCATCTTCAGAAGCACACTCGTCTTGCCTTATTTAGTTTCGTCCTTCACGCCATGTTGCAATAACAGCATCTTGCCTATCCATTTGATCCCAGATTTCATTAAACACCACGTTCATGCGTTCAAATTGTTGCTGTATAGCCTGCAACATGAGTAGCTCTCTTTGCTCGTCTAAACCTTCAGCCCTGGAAGACATTTATTTGAAACTACAGAAACAGACAAATGTTAGAAATAATTTCTCACACACTCCCTTTCGTGTTTTCACTCAAATAAGGTCACTTCACTCGTGTATGCACTCTTTTGGCTTTCTTTTCTATAATAAGCTCATCCACTCTTGCCTTTTACCTCTCTTGTTTCTCTTACAAGTTCTTTAAGAACTAATTGAACTTGTACCAACGAACAACTTGTATTATCCTAACTAGCAATAATTCCAAGAAACAAAAGGGAATAAAAGTGACACGGAATATACGGATGTTGGGGAGAGAAAAAAGACAAACGAAAAATACCAACGATGATATACGAAATGATGATATACGTAAATAATTGGCAAACAAGGTTCACTATATTAGCCGCATAAAGTACTCGATTCTTTTTTTTTGTGTGCGGAAATCCCTATAGAAACCCTAGCCGCCAACTCAAACCCTAGCCTCCCTCCTTATGCAACAAAGATTTCAACAAAAGATATTGATTGATCTCAAAAGATATTGATTTAAATACAAGACATAGAATTCAGAATCAAAAAAAATTGATTGATCTCAAAAGATATTGATTTCAACACAAGAAATGAATTTCAGAGTGAAAATATATTGATTATTCTCAAAAGGTATTGATTCTTTTTTTTTAAACAAGGGAATAAAAACAAATGGACTCATGTAAAGATTAAAATCAAGGAATAGATAAGAATCAAGAACGACGCCAAATAAGCAGGATCAAAAATTCAAGAGAGAACAAGGATCAAGAAAAAACAAAGAATTAGGAAAGAAAAAAACAATACCTAAAAAATGCCTCGACAAAAATCCAAAGCAAAGAACGTAAAATGATAGATAAACCTGATTTGAAGCCTAAGCTCTAATACCAAATGATGTGAACCCGCAAAGATTTTAATTCCCTTGAACCCACGAACAATTTGAACTAAATCAAAGAATGTCAAAATCAAGTCAAGGAACAAATCTTGACCCGTTGAACTCTTGTTTTAAGAACCAAAATTCTAACTAGGACGCCACAAGGAAGAAACCTTGATAAGTCATTTAGTTCACTCAAGAACTATAAGAGAAACTTTCCCTCAAATAAAATTTTATTTCACTTTATTCATGTCAAAATAATACATGGAGGCTCCTTTATATAGGAGAAGGTTGGAAGAAATTCCTTGTTTCTAAGCAATGTGGGGTGACATGTGCTTGGATCATATGCTACGATTGCACCAATCCTTGCTAGCCAAAACTAAACCTAACTAAATCCAAACATGATCTACCCGAAATTACTTAGGACCAAACCCTTATTCTTCTTGTAATAATTAAAAGCAAAACCTGACAAATTAAATAGTCCAACATGCCCATAAGAACGAATATTAAGATCCAAAACATTAGGTTGTGCTTCTCTCCGTAGCTTGTATCACATGAAGTGGAGCAGGTTCTTCTTCTTGTGATTCCATCTTAAATGGTGGATTCTTGTATAATAAATTGGCATACTCGGTTCAGACTAATTGCGCCAATCATTGCATTGTGTTCTTGATCTTCTTTGCTCTTGATCTTGTGATTGGCCCTTCTGGGACTTGCAACGGTTCTCTGAGACTCTATCCACCATCTCTAAGACCACCTTAATTCCCATCATTCCCCCTCTCCTCAAAACGATTCGACCCCGAATCGTCACCTACATCAAAAGGAGAAAGGCCAGAAACATTGAAAGTAGCAAAAACATTATACTCACCTGGAAGATCGATTTTATAAGCATTGTCATTGATCTTCTCCAGAACTTGGAAAGGTCCATCGCCCCGAGGGTGCAATTTAGTTTTTCTATGGGCTGGAAAGCGTTCCTTGTGCATATGCACCTAAACCCAATCTCGTGGCTCGAAGATGACACGTCTTCGTCCTTTATTTGATCAGTCATTCTGGGACTTTCAACGATTCTCTGAGACTCTGTCCACCATCTCTAAGACCACCTTGATTTCCATCAGGTTGGAATTAAATGTTGGGATCGTATGAGTGTGGGTTCTTTTGCCTGTGGATTCTTGAAGCGTATGTTTGCTTTACCTTGTGAACCTGAGCATTTGGGTGATGTTTTTGGAAATGTAATTAGATTTATGGAGAATTTCGATAACTTCGACTCTTATGAAGAGAGTGATCCCAAGGGAGTTCAGTAATTGAGTTGTTTGTGTGGTAAAATCCTCAAGTATTAGTTTTGTAGGATTCCTACGAGAATGCGAATCCGTGGTTTGGTTGTTACCTACGTGGTTCAGAGATTGTGGTTGGATAACGTGCTGGGTGTATGAGTTTTGAAAGGACCGTGGAAGAGGTCGATAGTATGGTTGGCCCAGTGCTGAGACGGTGTGTCTAGAGTATGATATGTCTAGAGGTTTTTTTATGTTCGATCTTAGGTTTAGAGATGGGGGTGCTGGGTGTAGTGTACCGCGTGATTTGCATGGCCCGGGGTGATAGGCAAGAACCCATGGGTTAAGATGTCTGCTATAAAGGCGTGCCTTGGAAGTGGAAGTGCGGGAGGCGACTGCATGGTAGTGGAAGTCATTAGTAATTTTGGATGAATGGTCTCAGGATTAGATTTCCTTTGTTTGGTGCCTTGTGCTATATATGTGGCTTGTTTGGATAGTGGGCTTAAGGCCGTGATATGGCTGTGATTTATCTAGTGAGAGTTGGGTAGTGCAATACAATCTTCTGAAGTGAGGTCTTGAAGTAATGGGAAGGTGGTATTGTGTCTCTGTATATGACTGGTGGCGAGCTCGTAGTCTTATGGGATGTGTTGTCTGAAGTATGGGGACTGGTGATGTTCGAGTGTGTGTAAAGGAGGCGTGAGAGTTTGGCACAACAGATGATCAGAGTATCATGGTTGGAGTCGACAGTAGCTGTGTGACTATGGTCGATGCGGCTTCAAGGTGAGATTTACAAGACTCGTTAGGGGCCTGAGGTTGATGGGATTTGGGAGTACATTGAGGTTGGGTCATGGTTTCTGGTTGGCCATTTCTGTCTCAGGATGAACATACGATTGTCTGGTGAACAGTTGTGATGTGCAAACTATTCCACCTTGGTTAGGTGTAATTGTCGGGATCGTTGGTTGATTCTTGGTCCAGCTGTTTTGGGAAAATTAGATTCTTTGGTAATTAGTATTCATGTTGTGATCCGTGAGCTATGCCTAAGGAGTGGGTACTGAGGTTGGGTGACTGAATGACTGAGTTCCTCGTGGGTTTTTTGGATGGAGTTTGTTTGCTCTACCGTATGAACGTAAGTGTGTGGGGTTGTGTTCCCTGTGAGATTGGGTTGGCAGACCAAGAATATTTGAGCTTGCGAACAAGAGGGTTAGGATTGAGACGTAAGAACCTTTTCTACAGTAATCAATGGAGGACTTTTAATCATTGTGTGCAGTTTGGTCTGGGTTGTGTAGGGTATAGCTGTACCTTTTTCTTTTTGCAATATAAGAATTTTGTTGGAACCATGCGGCTAGGGTATTCGCATGGTAGGTTTTTGATAGACTTTTTGTGAGTTTTAGTTTGTGTTTGTTTGGGGTTTGAATAACTTGGAGTTCTTGGAGTTGAGGAATGGTCGTCGACTGTGGTAAGTATTGTGTTTTGGGCGTAACCGTATGTTCAAATTATGATCCCGAAGATGTGGTGAGATATGTGTCAAGAAGGAATCAATGTTTGAAAAGTCTTGGTCGGTTACTTGACGAATAAGCCTTGGGCTTGAGTACTTTGCTATTGTGGGTTCAAGGGATTGATGGACGTGTTATGAGTTTGGGGGTTGACAACGGGTGGCGGTGATCATGTTTGATTTGAAGTTATTCTATAGATATGAAAGCAATGATATGAGGGTGAGACGTTCTGTCTACGGAGCATATCTGATCTAAGTGATTCGATGGGGTCAGGTGACTATGTTGATTTTGTGGCTGTAATGCCGGGTTGGTTTCGGTTGTGTGGAATCTTGTCTCAGATAATAGTGTGGCACATAGTGTTTCTCCAAGGTGAGAATTATGGTTCATGATGGAGGATTGAATAGAGGATTAAGGTTTAGATGAAGTGCGTTCTTGGGTTTTCTAGGTGAATAAAGTGAGCTTTTCTCTTGAATTGGGCATTTGTTTCATTGTTCATGAATGAGCGTCTTGTCAGCTTCAAGGATGGTGTTGTTCGCATCAGCAGGGTAACGATGTGGTATTAAGTTGGGTGATCATCAGTTAATCATCATAACTAGAGTAAGGATTGTGTGTGAAACATGGGACTTCGTGAGATCGGTGTTGGGGTTCGTCGTCGTGTGTTTGAGCCATATGTAGTGGTGAGGACAGGGATAATGGTCTCTATATCTTGAAATAAAAAGCATTTGGGACCAGGTTCCATGGTGGACTGGCCTCGTGCTATGCGTATATCGTTGGAATGGGTTAATATTCGGTGAGAGTTGTGTATCGAGGTTTGGAAATGTGAGTTGAATCATGATCAGATGTTTTTGGTATGACAACAGTATCGGTGGGGAACTTTGCAGTGGTGTTTGGCTTGAGATTCAGTGTAGAATTTCAAGGATAAAATTCCCAAAAGGGGGAACGTTGGGACAACCTGGTACGTGTTTATTTTTTTAAAGAGTTCTGGATATGATTTATTACGAGAATTTGGGGATAAATATAGCTTATTGACTTAAAATTTTGAGATGCGGGATGAAATTTAAATTGTAGAGGTGAAACATGATACGTAAAACTATGGTATTATATTAGAGTGAAAATGGGCCATGAGAGTTAAGAATTAAAGAGAAGAAAGTGGAACGAATAAGGGGCAAGCCAAGCAAGGCCCTTGGGCCCTTCTAGACATATGTAGAGAGAGAGAAATAAAAAGCAAGAGGGTCTAAATTATTGAAACCTTACCTAAATTTGGAAGGCTTGGCGCTAAAGTGAGGGCTACCATACGGAATTTGAAGATTTAATATTCAAGTGGAGCAATTAGAAGCTTCAAGGAGCAAACCCAAGGGGCAACCGAAACCGTAGGAGGAAGATGTTGGTGGAATCTCAAGGATTTGAGCTAATTGAGGTAGGATTTAGATTAACTTACATGTTTTAAGTTGATTTGGGTTGATACTTTGTGTATATATGTAAAGAACTAGTTAATTCCATGCATAATTTGAAGAATTGATAGGGTTGAGTTGGTTTTTTATGAAAATGTAAGTTTTCGGAAATGATAAACCATGAATTTTGGGAATTGATTACATGAAAAGGGTTTATGATGTTTGAATTCAATGTTTGTGGGTTGAAAGTATGGTTAACTAAATGAAAATTTTGGAGTAATTGGTTTGGGATAGTTGATGGCCTCAAAATTTCATAAAAGATAAATTTTCTACGTAGGACTGCCCGAGGGAAAGCTCAAGCGGTCAAGAGGGCGGCCATGGGATGTTATTGGCTTCTTCTTCTGGCCAGACCGCTCGATAGACTGTTCGAGCAGTCTAGCCCACAGCCATTTTTTATTGATTGAAAATATTTCATTTAAATCATTATATCTCCCTCATCCGGACTCCGAATTGGATCATTCTTGTACTCAAATTAAAGCCTTGGAAGTCTTCTTTTCAATGACACCACTCTCACAATAAAATTCTTTTAATAGAAAAATTTATGGCTAACATTGTGAGGGTGCGTCAAGTTTTCTTAACCGTTTTTTCCCTGTTTTGGGCCGAATGCCTTAGAAAATGTTGTTTTTCTTCCTCATTGGATTTTCTATCAAATTTCTTGAACCATGGGCTATGGATACACCTATATCAACATACTTGGGTTGGGTTGCAAGTGTTGTACCAATTGGTTAGGTTGCGATAAAAATGCGTCTTTGACATATAACCATGGTTTTTAAGGACATGTATGGGTATGGGTAATTGTGGGTTATGTAATGACATGGTCATTATTTAAGATTTTAATCTTTAGAGAGAAAACATGAATTTTAACTTGTATATATGTGAATATGATGGGTGTATTCTATTTCCTCATATGCCATAAATTAAATTTTGTGTTACTGGTGCATTATGAGATTAATTAAAAAAATGTAAAATATGATACATGAAAGGTTGTGTATTGGAGTTTATGATGCATTTGATTTGAAAAGAAAACTTGAACACTCGTATGGAATGTGATTTGACAACGAAGAAGAAAATTTGAAATGTGAATCAAAATGAGAATATTTGAAAATGATTGGAAGAAGAACCGATTTTGGGGTTGGACTCCCGGGTTTTCTTTAAAAAAATGATAGTATTAGGAATAATGAACCGTTTGAATTGATGTGAATTACGTTAGCCTGGTGGGTCCGCGGTGAAAGACCGAAAACTTACGCAAGATGGGAACCGCATGACCACAGGTTAGCCCCCGAAATGTGGTGTGCGTCGTGGTGAGTTATAGAGCTACCTATTATCCAATGGCTTCACGTAGCCTATTGGGAATTAATAGAGAGGGTTTCTATATGCTGCGGCCGATGCCAGTTCATTGTTGTGATACAATTTTGTGTTAGACCGGGTAATGAAAATGTGATTCGATTTTTAAGAAAAACGGGGTAACAAAAATAAATGTGAAAGAAATGGAGGTTTTGAAAAAAGGGCTTAATGAATGAATAACTTGGCGTGCGTGGGCGTATGCGTAGGAATAAATAATGAATTGATAGAACTTGCATTTTATCTTAGTTGCACCCATCACACCTCACAAATAATGTATTATATATGAGTTAATCTTTATCATACGAGTTTCGGCTCACGTATATATGTCAAATAATTTCAGGTTTTGAAGAGCGGGGTGACATCAAAGCTATGGATGCTTTGGAAAGGGCAAAGAGTGTGAGTCATGATTTATTTGTTTTTGTGGTACATAAAATTAATGGTAGTGATGTAATGAAAGTGTTAGTTAACTCGCCAGGGTAGCCCAATGGTTTAAGATCGTCATTGGCACCAATTGTAAACCTAGAGGTCTTGTGTTCAACTCCCACTGGAAGCTCCCTAACTTAATTGATACCTGTGGTTTGCGAGTGATTGTAGGTATTCAGAGGTTTACACTTTAAGGGTTGGTCCAAAGGGCCCTGCCTTGAGGTGGTTCCTCTGTCATAAAAAAAAAGTGTTAGTTAATGTTGAAGGTATCTCAAACCTTTGTGGTAAACCTGGGAATGTAAATTTTGGAACTTGGTCCATTTTATTAAACCGATTGAATGTCATGTATAATATTTTCTTATATTTTGGAATATCACCTATGGATATGGTTTATGTATGCTGAGTTTAGGGGTTAGTTCACGGACCCAGGTTGGGGTCGTGACAAAATGCTATCAGAGCTCTAGGTTCGAATACCTAGGTGCCGTGGGAATAACGATGACCTGTAGGTGTGACTTTTTGAAGAGATTAGGCACCACTGCACGGCATGAATTGTGTGCTTGCATGGGTTTGCTATTGAATTATTTTGCGCATGTTATGTGTTTATATGAGCATAGAGGGTTGAGTCTTAGGGTGATGTGGCATGCCATTTGGCGTCCGGTCAACTACTTTCGCGTTTGAAATAGAAAAGTGTTTGGTCGACATTTTTTCTGTGAGAAATTTGAATTAGTTGCCTGGATTGCCGCGTTACTTTGAGGCTCCCCCTTGATATGTGAATATGTGGTTATATGATGTGATGAGGTGGTGAGTAGGATGAGTAGTGTAGCTCGGCTTTAGAAGGTCAAGTTGGGTTTCACCTAGTTAGGAGTTATGATATCCTTGTTATATGAGCTATGTCCGTGGGGCTAGGAAGAGTTGTGATCCAGGTGGTTGTGTGGGTCGTGGGAGTGAGACCTGGTGGTCAATAATTGTGGTGGATGTATGCCCGTGAGATGAGCATTTATTGTTTGGAGTGTGTTGTACCCATGTGAGTTGGGGGTGACCGTAGTTAGTTGATTTATGTTTTGTTAAACTAGCTTTTAGTTTAAAAAGGAATTTTTGTTGATTTTGGTTGGATGGAATCGAGTTTTGAATATTTTTTCGAGATTATGTGGTAGTTTTGGGCTTGTATATGTCCGTGGGTGTAAAAAGGGAGTTTGGAGGCTTTGATTTGGGTTTGGAAATAGAAATTTGATGCAAAATGGTGAAGAGATTGGGTTTTGGGGCTTGGAACTCAAAACAGGAAAATTTTGGATTTTTCTCGGGTGCCTGCTCGCTTGAGCGCTCGATGTCCGCTCAAGCAGACTAACTGCACAGGGCCATTTTTTTTTGATCATATCTCTCTCATTCGGACTCAGAATTAGGTTGTTCTTATACTCACATTGAAACCCCGGAAGTCTTCCTTCCAACGATAGCTCTCTCAAAATAAAAATCTTTTTGTAGAAAAATTTTTAATCAAAAGATTGAGAGTATGTCAGAACTTCTTTACCGTTTTCACCCATTTTTGGTCAAATGTCTTGGAAAAGCTTATTTTTCATCCTTAGTGGAACTTTTTATCAAATTTCTTAATCTTTGGGAGTTTGTTTGCGAGTGTTTCACGTGACACAGGTGACGAAATGTGACAGTGACGGTTGACCAGTTACGGTAGGTGTAGTTACATGCTTTTTCACCGGTTAAAATGCTTTATATATCATGTTTTGTGTTCAAACCTTGTTTACTTGGATAAAAGCATGTTTTGTGCTGTTCTTCGTTTATTATATGATATTAAACTTGTTGGTGTTCATGGGTTTCAAATAAAATAGTTTTGAAACTGGACGATTTATGAAAATCGTGAGAAAAACCTGTTTTGGAGGTTTGAAACTAACCCTTGGGATTGAGTCTCAATTTTTAAACGTTTTGATGGAAACGATGGAATATTTTGAAATGTTTTGATTGATCTTCATGTTGATGGATGGATCTTTATACACGTTGATGTATAATTGTGAAAATATTTATATAATCGAGCTACGTACTGATTTTTAAATGATTTCTATAGATGTACCGTGACAGTGGGTGTGTTGAGTTGGGTTTCTATTGCTCTTCGGTGGAAGTCTAAGAATGTCCGCAGAGTAGGTCCCTACGGTCGTTCGAGTATTTTTATAGTCGAGCTACATACTGATTTTTAAATAATTTCTATAGATGTACCGTGACAGTGGGTGTGTTGAGTTGGGTTTCTATTTCTCCTCGGTGGAAGTTAAAAAATGTGCGCAGAGTAGGTCCCTATGGTCCTTCGAGTTAATCCCCGTAAATGAGGTGGTGGGTGCTTAGTGCCCTCGGGTTTCGGGCCCATAAATTAAGTGGTTACATTGTTGTGACTCCGTATAAAACTTGTCATTACTTAGCAGGCCCTTAGTAGTTTTAAAGTAATGGGTAAGAGTCTATAGTTGTTATCTTTATCTATGTGTGTGGTAGAGTCGGTACATAAGATTTATTTTAATTTATTTTCTTCGGTTGTGTGATCTGAGTGGGAAAATAATATTTTGGTTACTGCTCTTCTTTAACTGTGAAAAAGTTATCTGCATGGTTGATATGCATGGTTTTAAGGATGGAAATTTTTGAAGTAAAACCGTTTTGAGGCTTGTGTTAGCCTGATGAAAAACTTGTGATTTTGGGATGAAAAACCTTTTTAGCTCCTGTGGTTGAGTCAACTATATGCTATGTGACTGCATATCCCGCTTTACGGCTTTATAGTATATTTTTATTGGGTTTCAGCTCACATTGTGGGATTTTGTTATAAAACTTTTTTCAGGTGAACATGGTTTTGTAGGTTGACTTTGAGGTGCTTGGAGGTGGCTGATGACTAGACTTTTATTTTTTCTTGATAGGTAGTTTATACTTTTTGTATATGTTTCATGTTTATAGGTAACATGTTGCAAAGCATATATAATGCTTATAGATGTATGAATGTTTTATGCTTTCGAGAAAAACCTTGGGTTTGTTGTATTTCGATTTCGGTGGTTATTCTTGGGCTTTTTGCGTGACCCAGAATTTAGGGCATGACAACTTGGTATCAGAGCTCTGGGATCGATTACCTATGAGCCGTGGAAAGAGAATGCATCACCTTGTGAGGATGCGTGCGTTCTTGGTTGCAACATGAGTATGTTAGTTGTTGAGGATGTTGATGCCGTGTATATGCGAGCATGGAGGTTAGACCTTATGATTGATTAGTCTTGCCTTTGGGTGTTTGGACTAACAAACTTGGGAGCAAAGTTAGAAATGCGTTTCGCGGACGTGATTTTGAGCAAGAAATCTAAGTAGGTTATCCAAAATAACGTGTAATTCTTGTCGGTTCTCCTCGGTATGTATGTTGTGTCTACATAATCGTTGTGGTTGTGTGTTAACATAATTATGTGGTACGTGTTATAAATAACATGATAGATCGACCATAGGTTTTTGTGTTCTATATCACTTTATATATGAACTGTACACCCTTCAAGACAGTGAGACCGTGGTTTAGGTCTTGGATATGTGACCCAGTTACTATCAGTTGCAGAGGTAAGGTTATGGGTTGAGCGTTGACCGCTTGGTATGCTGTGGAACTCGTCGGTGAGTTGGGTTCATCCGTGTGAGGTTAGCCATGGATGATCACTGTTGAGTGTTGGTAATAGCAGAGTTTTGTTCGGGTGTAGTCGAAGCGTGGTTGAAGGCTTTTGCTTTGGTAGATGGCTCCTCTTGGGAGTATGCTATTGGAAGTTGTAGGTGTGTTATGGATAGCCTAGTAAGTAGGGATGATGGGGTGTCAAAGACCCTAGAAATCAGTTGTTACGTTGTGGATAGTGAAATCCCTTTCGGTTAGGGCTTGATGTATGTGGTTTTGGCCATGTGATGGATTAGGTACATCGTGAGCCATGCTGTGTCATGAGCCGTGTACTCAGGATGGGGTATAGATAGGAACATAGTGGATGGGGAGCGTAGTAATCCCTGGCCAGGTGCATGTTGAGATAGTGGAACGTCAGTAGTTCTGGAAATATTCCCTGCTGGCAAGATGTTGATGGTAGTCAGAGTAGCATCGGATGATGTTGTTGGCATTCAGAGTAGTGTCAGATGACCTTGGACGTTCTATACCTTATTGAGGTTTGAGAATTGAGTTATGAGTGAGTAAGCTCGAGGATATGGGGATGAGTATGAGTTACAGATATGCTGGGATAAGTATGGATCGCGACTGTGTTGGGATATGTAAGGGTTCAGATTACAATTTTAACATGCAAAGAGTAACAGTCCCGTGGGATTCCTATGAGGACACAGGTTCGTTGTTTGGTCGTTATCATAGCGATTAGGAGATCATGTTTGGGAATCGTGCTAGGTGCAAGAGGTGCGAAAGGACCGTAGAAGGGTTCGATAGTGTGGTTGGCTTAGTCCTGAGGCAACGTATCCTTAGTGTGATATATGGTGTTTATGTTCAACACTTGGTTCAGAGATGGGTATGTTGTTTGTTCATGGGAACGAAGTGTGGAGTAGTAAAGTTTAGCAGTGTACCGTGTGATTTGGTTGGCCTAGGGTGAAAGGTGAGAAATTGTGGGTTACAATGCCTGTGATCGATGTGTACTTTGAGAGCAGAAGTGTGGAAGGTGTCTACATGGTGGTAGGTGTAAGGATGAAAGGTCTCAGGATTGGGTTCCCTTTGTTTGGTGCTGTGTGCCTTCTGTGTGAGTTGTTTGGACAATGGGCTCGTGGCCGTGACATAGTTGTGATTTTCCTAGTTAGGTGAGTAAGCACAGCCGGTGGAGTGAGGTTTTGGCGCGATGGAAACATTGACGTGTGTCTCCATTCATGATCAGTGATGAGCTCGTAGTCCTATGGGATGTGTACAAGGTATGCGGCTTGATAGTGTTCGTATCGGTGTGCGAATGAGGTCTAAGAGTTGAGAGCTCAATGTAGCGAATGGTTTGAGTACCGTGATCGTGCTTGACGGCAGCTGTTTGACTGTGGTCGATGTGGCTTCAAGGTAAGGTTTATAGAGTTCTTTGAGGAACAAGTGTTGATGAGTACTAGGAGTACGCTAAGATTGGGTCATGGGTTTTGTTGACCCTTTTCTTCTCTCTAGACAGAGAGAGTTTTCTTATAGACGGTTGTGAGACCCTGACCTGTTTTATTTTGAAAATAATTTAAGTACTGATGGGGTAGGAATTAACACTCGGTCTGAGTGATGTTTAAGGTGACTATTTGGGCTTTGGGTACAGATGTGTATGAAAGATATGTTCCGGTTATCACCCAGTGATGACCTCTTGAGCGGTGGTTGTGTGCTCGAGCGGTGGTGTGGCAGAGATGTATGTTGGTAGGGGAGCAAGTAGTGACAGTCAGGTGCAAAATTCTATAAATACGTGTTTTTATACATGTTTGGGTTTAGATGCGCATATAGGGTTAGTCCCCAAGGCCGTTAGGCGTTGTGGTGCGATTTTAAAAAAAATCGTGGCCTATAAATATCATGCGTTAGATATTTTCAAAACTCCTCAACTAAGTTTTTTCTTTTTCTCACTACCTTCTCTCTAACTTCTCGGGGGCTCAGGGCTCAGTTTTCGATGATCCAACATCAGATCCTTAGTATCTTCATGGTGGCCTACGCTTTCATCCGGACAGAATTTTATTCTAACGAAGTTTATTTTTGCACGTGGATCAAGGTATTGAGTTTTTTACTCAACGAGGTAAGATCATAGACTATGTTGTCTTTAAATGGTGCTACATGCAATTATATGCTTTTTCACCGATTAAAAATGCATGAAAAACCGATTTATGTTTTGTTAAATCGGGTTTTGGTTTAAGTAGGCATTTGTGTTGATTTTGGTTGGATAGAATCGGGTTTTGAATATTTCTTTCGAGGTTCTGTGGTAGTTTTGGGCTTGTATATGTCCAAGGGTTTAAAAAGGAAGTTTGGAGGCATCAATTTGGGTTTAAAAATGGAAATTTGAAGTATAATGGAGAAGAGATTGGGTTTTAGGGCTTGGAACTCAAAACAGGAAAAATTTGGGTTTTTCTCTGGTAAGCGCTCGCTCGAGCACCCTATGTCTGCTTGAGCAGACTAGCTGTACAGAGCCATTTTCTTTTGATCACATCTCCCTCGTCTTACTCAGAATTGGATCATTTTGTACTCAAACCGAAGCTCCAAAAGTCTTCTTTCCAATGACTCTCACAATAAAATTCTTTTTGTAAAAAAAGTTATGATCAAAATAGTAAGGGTATGTCAAATTTTCTTAATCATTTTTCATCTGTTTTTGGCCAAATGTCATATTTTATGTTTAAAGCTTGTTTATTTGGATAAAAAGCATATTTTGCGTTTTTCTTGGTTTATTACATGTTATGACTTATGGATTTTCATAATTTCGAGAAGGTGATTTTGAAAACAAAGGATATGTGAAAATCTTGAAAATGTGTTTTGTTGGAAGTTTAGAGCTAACCCTTGGGGTTGAGTCTCAGTTTTTTAAAACGTTTTGATAGAAACATGTTTTTAATGTTGTTTGATCTCCATGTTAATGAATGATGTGGCGGTGGGCCACTGGATCTCTTTTTATACATGTGATGTCTAACTGTTTTAAAAGGTTTTTCGTAGTTGAGCTACGCAATGATTTTTAAATGATTCGTAGATGTGCTATGGCAGTGTTTGATTTGGGTGCTTCTTCCCTCGGTCGTGGTAATTCATAAAGAGCATGATGGGTGCTTCTTCCTTCAGTTTTAATCTGTAAAGAGCCAGTTGCCCCCGTGTGTGGCTGCGTTGTTCTAACTTCGTATAGAATTGTCATTACCTAAAAGGCTTTAAGTGGTTCAGGACTAGGGTGATGGGCAAGAGTCTATAGTTGTTGCATTTGTCTTGAGTTGACAAAGTCGGTACATGGGAATCATTTTATCTTATTTTCCTCGGTTGTGTGACTCGAGTGGAGAATATAATTTTGTTATTATTTTCCCTTAACAGTGGCGCGTTATTGGTACTGTTGAACAGCTAGGTTTTGTGGAAGAAAAATGTGGGGTTTTATGAAGTAAAACTGTTTTGAGGCTCATGTTAACCTGATGAAAAATTTGTGATTTTGGGATGAAAAACTTTTTTGGCTCCTGTGGTTGAGTCCTTATGCTATGTGATTGCATATCCTGCCTTACGGCTTTATAGTCCGTTTCTATTGGGCTTTGGCTCACGTTGTGGGATTTTGTTATAAATTTTTTTCCAAGTGAACGTGATTCTGTAGGGTTTGACCTTGAGGTGCCCGAAGGTGGCTGTTGATAAGACGCTTCAGTTTTGTCTTTGTTAGGTTATTATACCATTTTTGTATATGTTTCAAGTTGAGATTTAATATGTTGTACAGCATATGTATTTCTTACGGCCGTAGGCATCAGTATGCCTGTGTTATGCTTTCGAGAGAACCACGGATTGGTTGTTGTTTTTCGTAGGTTCTCACCACGTTTTTTGTTCCTGGGTTCAATGGTTTACAAATAGAGTTTTCAAATGGTTTATGTTTCATTCAAAATCTTGTGTTTCAAGGATGATTTTGAAATGGTCTAAGCTTCTTTTAAAACGAAAAGTTTTTCTTATTCAAAATATGTATTTTGTTTTTCTATCCTCAGATTTCCAATGATGCAAATAACGTTTCACAGTTAAAGAAAAGCAATAATCAAAACGTTATTTTCCACTCGAATCACACAACCGAGGAAAGCGAAAATGAATCTTATGTACCAACTCTACCACAAGGAGATAGTGGTAACAACAATAGACTCCTGCCCGTTACCTAATCCCTGAATCATTTAAGGCATGTTCGGTAATAACAAGTTCTATACGGAGCCACTGTTAGGATTGGTATATTAAAAATCATGTTTTTAGTATTTAATTTTATTTTTTAATAAAATTAATTTTTTATTTATGAAAATCTTTATGAGCAATATATGTTTATCATTTCTTCAATATTATGCATGAATGCCCAATATTCTGTAGAGTATTTAATCTGGTGTGTAGAGTATGGCTTGCACACAAAAGATCAAATTTTAAATTTTTGTAGAATATAAGTTTTGTATTCACAGTTTAGATGAAAATGGGCATACCATCGGTTTGACTGTAGCACAGAGTTTTAGTAAGCCTGTCTTGGTTATGAGAAATTGATAATAGGGTCGTATATTGTTCCGACTCTCTGTGCTATTACATTTTGTGTGTATTGAACATGACATTTGGGATCATTAATTTCATACTGACTATATAAATTAATTCACACCCCAAAGTTATTATGAATAGTGCTTATCCTCCTAATCCTAAAATAATTATTGATTTACATATATTTAATATTTATTATTTTGATTCATTAGAGGTTGCGCTCTTATATGGGTCTATATTCCTGGTGAGTTTGATAGCGATATTATTTATATGGCGAATATTAATTATTGACGAAATTCAGGTCCCGAAAATTGAGATTGACGATACCCTCTTAATAAAGCTTATAAGTTTTGACAGGGTCAAATCCTGCAGGTAGATTTAATTATTCGGCGGTCAAATAAGTTAAGCGGAAGGGCTTAAGGAATATCAAGATACCGATTAAATTAAATTGTTAGTAATTAAATTTAATTGGCGAGTATCGAGAATCTTAACGTAGGGAGAAATGGTAAACATTTAATAATAGGAGCTCAATGCAAGAAGGACTTTAGATTATATGTCAGAGTACAATTATAGTTCTTTAGTTGTGTGAACTATAATTCAGTGTTTTATAAAAATTGCAAAAACCGCTGCGTCTTTCCATAATTGTAGAAACCGCTGGTAGGTATTGTGTTCCACTAGAAGTCTTACTCAAAATTACTCTCCAAAGCCCTACTATAGCCCTATGCGGGTAGGCTGAACCAGTTATATATCATTGATATATCATATTTTGTCTTTCAGGACTAAATATATATGGGTTCTGCCGGTACGAGTTCTCGATAGCCCGTAACCCACACTACGCTTGAAGATCGCATAAGGAAATACGGTAGAAGATCTGATTGGAGTTTCAACTCGGAATTAAATCGTAGTTGAAAAATATATTGACAAAAGGTATACATCTAAATGAACTTTGGTTGCACGAATTTTATTTTAATCGTTCAACATCAAAAGTTTTATCTGAAATCCGTTTTGGCATTTGCCTGTCTAGTTAGTTGTTTACCGAAAATCGTTTGCAAAAGTAATAATCTTAACAGTATTGCCTCCAACATTTGGTATCAGAGCCGTTTTTACTTTTTCTTTCGGTCATCAGGACCGGATAGTTTTAGAACTGCTGCTAACTTTGTTTTGGATTCGTGAAATTTCTTTGTCCTTGTCAGTCCTTTTATTTTAGATAGGCGTTCGATGACTGCTATGTTTGTATTGTCAGTGGGTTTTTCCTATCCATGCAGGTTGTGCATGGAACGTGTTTTATTAGCTAGTTTCTCCCGCTTTTAAGCGGGGATTGCGTCTTTTGTTTTTTAGGGCCTTAGTTGTTATATGGGGTTGACTAGGGAGCTTTTCCCTTTTATGTTACTGATGTATTTATCTGGGGTATGCACGTTGTAAACATGTATTCCTTTTCTTTTTTTTATGTTACAATTAATTACCAAAATTTTTTTTTCGTTTTGCAAGCGTTTTAATCCCGATTTTATAATCATCCGTTATTTTCAAGTTTGATTGAATGCGTGGATAATGATTTAATTTTTTATTGACGGGGGTTGACCGTGATAAATTAATTTTTTTTAGATCGAATGTGTGCTTACGGGATATAGGTTTCGATGTAAAAAGTTTATGTTCTTTAAATTTTTTATTTTCTAGTTTATTAAAAAAAAAAAAAAGAATAGGTATAGAAGAACAAAGGCGGCGGCGACCGGCGGGGGTTGGCGGTTTTAGCCCTGATTTTTGTTTACTTAACAGTTTTTTTTTCAAGATTTTTTTTCTGGATAGAAAAAGGGCGCTGTTTTCTAAAACAGCCGCGCCAAATGCTACCTTAGGCAGCGGCGCAAAAGCCAAAATAGGCCGCTGATTTTCCCAACAAGCAGCGCACAGCAATTTTCCAAAAGCAGCAGCAAACGTGGCGCAATCACAAGGCTGAGGCAGTTTCAAGCGGCGCCATATACAGCGCCTAAAGGCTGTTTGGTGCAACGGTTTTTTAGGTTTCTAAAAAGTGCCAAAAAGAAAACTATTTCTTCCAGCACTTTAAGCTGTTTTCCAGCGGCAAAAAAAAGGTGGCAAGCAAGCGGTTTTCCCAATCAGCACCTGTTTCGCCCAAGTTTCCATCAGCACCAAAAAGCAGGCGCAACCACAAGGAATCCCAACCTGTTTCGGTGCTGTGGTCTCTCTCACATGCAGTGGTTGGCTACATTCCAACAAAGCAGTTTTTTTCCTCCAAACGCATTAACCAGCGGTGCAAAATATTTGGATTAAGCAGGCGGCACAAATTTTGTGCAAACCACGGGCAACGTTGTTTGGCTAGTTTTTTTTTGCAAAATAAGGCTCAAGTCAGGAATTATATATGTATATCAATGCATATCAAAGGAATCCTAATTTAGTGAGGATACAAAAAGCTGATATAGATTGAACAATTGCAGCTTATCTGCAACAAGATACTGAAACTCTTTGGAGTTTCAGATGGATCATAAAACTGTGATATTTATCTTGCATTTAATTATTAACTGCGCGAATGATAAATATTGATTTTATTTATCCCGTTAATTTAATTAATTCGTATATTTGATTTTAATTAAAATGTTTCGTAAATAAAAATAAAATTAAGTTTTTTTTTTAATTATTTTTAATTAAATAAAAAAACTTTAAATATTTTATTACAAAACATCACGTTCAAGATGATTTTTCTTTAAATCAGATATCTTGAAAAAATATGGGAATAAATTTCAAATTTTGAATTAATTAAATAGAAAAATATTTAATCGAAATAAATTATTATTTTTTGAAAAATGTGAAACAAAAAATAAAATAAATAAATGCCTTTAATCATTACCTTAACAGAAAAACTGAAGGAAAAATTGTGCATTTATTAAATTTCATTTGTTACGCATTTAAACACGAAAAGATGGTTTGATAAACTAGAATCTTTGAAATCGTGCACACAGAAAGATGTTTGATACTTTCAGATCGTCTGTCTTTCAAATTAATAAATTTATTTTAATTAGACGGATTTTTATAACTCTAAAAAATATTTTAAAAATCTAAGTGGGAGAGAAAATTTATTCACAGATAAATTTCGCTGTCTCCATCATCAGTTTGTAGGCGTTGTAATTAATCTCTGCATGTTGGTAGTAAGGCTTTTCTCCCCATCGAATAGACTAATTGCGGTATCGCCAGTACAAACCTCCATTAAGGATAATTCTGGATAATTGTTAGTGTGGATTACTTTTCCATATGAATGGTTCATTGCGAAGCGATTGATATGGAATTTGGTGATAGTTAACACTTAGCTGTATATAATAGTATTCTCTCCATCCGAGTCACTGCTATTATGTATTGGACCGAAACTATGTCAGCTATTTTATTTTACTTCGCATGGTTAGTTGCCTAGATAGTAAAATTAAAATGAATTGGCATGTCTGCTCTTATGATGGATAGTAAACGTCGTCCACCCATCGTGGCATGTTATTCTCAGGTTACTAGGCTGCTGGCGAATTTATTTTTAAAACGGTAGAGGGAACCAAATTAAAATGAATTCAAAGTTTTTCTCATCATAATTAACGGTATTTTAATTATGTGATTATCAGGAATAAAATGAATTTCAACCCACTGGTTTTTTTAATACTCAAAGAAAACACACTAACGGGATCAAATTTTGTTGAGTGAAAATGAAAATTGGATATAGCTTTAACAACCAATAGTATTCCTTCAATACCAGAAAATGTGTCTGTTTTAGAAAAAAGTTATTCCTCGGAGCTGAAAGGCATAAAGAAGAAAACAGTTCAGAAACAGAGAAACACGATTTTTAGGGTAGTTAGTGGGCCACAACTGGTGTGAAAAAGTCGAAAGGCGGATATTTTCACTACAACCAAACCTGACACTAGAAAAAGCTATGTCAGTACTTCTCATAAGACAGAACAAACATGATAATTTCTGTTCACTAGTTGTGAAAACATGTTTAGCGGTGTTATCTACCGGTACTTGGTGTGTAGATACGGGAGCCACTAATCATATCTGTAATTTATTACAGGGGTTCCAAGAAATTCGACAACTTAGTGATGGGGAGATTTACATACATATAGGTAATAATACAAAAATAACAGCAGTTGCAGTAAGAGATGTTACTTTAGTTTTGGTAGAGATCGGATTTTTTTTTTGAATAATTAACTATGACATAAAAAAGAAAAAGAAATAAAGTAATACAAGGGGCACACCCCAGGCCTTACAACCCAAGCACCAACAAACCCGACTTTAGGCTAAGCCATAACCAAAGAAAACAAATAACAAGACTTTACGCTAAACCATAACCAAAATAAATCAAAACCACCCAAAACAAACCCAAATGAAGTTAGATGGACATAGTTGCCGCCCCCATTATTTAAACAAAAATCGAGGCAAAAGCTAGACCAGCCATGCCAATAAAGCACTATAGGAAAACAACCAACTAACAAAAGGCCTATACAATAAAAGCTTTGAAAAAGGCGCACAAAAAACCAAACTGCCCAAACAAGCAAAACGTAGACCAAGCGAAACTCCAAATCGGAGCTACACAAACCAAAACCAAACAGAGGCGAACTCCCAAACTTGTAGAAACCAAGGCACCACCCAAAGTCCATACCAAAAACATACGGCCGGGAAGAAAACACACGTACACATACCTTACACTAGCCGTAAGGGGATGGCTATAAACATCCCTAGCAAAGCTAAGAAATGCACACATCTAAGGAGCAACAAAGCAACAACACAGGAAATAAAAACAAGATCCCAACAGCTATGAACAACCCTCATAGCTAGGCAGCTAACTATAGATATCCAGGAAACATAAATAAATACAAATCAGGAAACAAAATGGAGCAAAAGGACACTGAAAATAGCTCCCACCAAGACTGCCGAACAGCAACAGACATGCAGAAAATCACCCTCATGGGAATGCAGTGATCAAGAAGCTCAAAATATCATAAACCACCACGTCTCGACCTCTTGGAAAAGGAACCAGGATGTGGCTACTGCATATCATTTGGCTGTCAAACGAGGTTTCTTTCGACGAGGAGCAGTCCTCACACTAGACCTGGATAGAAAATAAATAGAAAGTGAACAAAAACTTAGTTTCAGGTTTTAATATTGAGAGATTGTATTTATGTACCTACCATTAGAAGAAACTTAGTTTCTATTTTTGGATTGGCTAAAGACAGATATTTAGTTTATTTTAGTAACTCTGTAGTTATTAAGGATAATAAATTGGTTATCTATTTTGGTACATTGGTAGATGATCTTTATATTATTACTCCAATCTCTCTTACACTGCAACTAACTGAAACGAATAATACATCTACATTACCATATAAGAGAAATTTTTCTTCTTTAATGAACTAAACGTTTCTTTGGCACTTACGCTTACGGCATAGTAATCTAAAAAGGATAAACAGACTGGTAGTAGATGAACCTTTGAGTTCATTAGAAGTGGAGACACTTTCAGTATGTGAATCATGCTTAGAGGGTAAGATAACCAAGAGGCCCCTTTCGGCCAAAAGCTATGGAGCTAAATAACCGTTGGAGCTGGTTCATTTTGATGTATGTGAGGTCTTATGACAATTTGGGTTAGGGGTGACTTTGAATACTTCGTCAGTTTTATTGATGACTACTTAAGGTATGGATACATTTACCAAATGCACCGTAAATCTGAATGCTTTAAGAAATTTAAAAAATTCTAGGCGGAGGCGGAGAAACATCTAGGTAAAAGTATTAAATTACTACCATTTGACCGTGGTGGGAAATACTTCTTTGGAGAGTTTAAGTACTACTTGTCATCAGAGGGGATTACATCCAAGTTGACTGCACCTGGCACTGTACAGCAGAATGATGCAGCAAAAAGAAGGAATAGGACTCTTATGGAGATGATAATGTCAATGATGAGTTATTCAGGTTTATCAGATTCGTTTTGATGACTCGCTTTAGAAATAGCAGCTTACATTCTGAACTTGGTACCTTTAAAGTCAGTACATTCTACTCCCACAGAATTGTGGACTGGGCATAAGCCTAGTCTGAAACACAGTCGTATTTGGGTGTGTCTAGCATATGTGCTGAAAAGGAACAGGGGTAAGTTAGAACCGAGGACGAAAGTCGATTTTTTTGTTGGATATCCCAAGGGAACAAAGAGTGATATATTTTGTAATCTTAAGGATCAGAAGGTCATTATTAGCACCAATGCCCGATTCTTAGAAGAGGATTATATTACAGATCACAAGCCCAATACCAAAATTATTTTGAAGAACTGAGAGAAAATACCAGTAGAACAGAAGAGGAACCACAAGTCACTGATATTCCATTACCTCGTCGTAATGGGAGAATTATCAGGACAGGTGCAAATTAAGAACATGGTGCTAATGCACATGGATCTAATTCTGCACAGCGTGTTACTATTAGTACACAGACACAGGTAACGTCTTATTGTAGTGGGAGGGTTATCCATCAACCTGATTGGTATATGTTATTGGGAGAGTCGTATGACAAAATCCCAGCAGAACTGAATACCGAGCCCTGTAACTGCAGTGAAGCCCTACAAGACAAAGATGTAGATCTTTGGCAAAAGGCTATGAATTTGGAGATGGAATCTATGTATTCCAATTATGTTTGGGAACTTGTACAACCACTTGAAGGGATAAAATCCATTAGATACAAGTGGATCTACAAGAGGAAGAGAGGAGTAAATGGGAATGTTAAAACTTTCAAAACTAGACTTGTTGCTAAAGGGTTCACTCAAAAAGAAATGATCGATTATGAGGAAACTATTTTGCCGGTAGCCATACTTAAGTCTATTTGGATTCTCTTATACATTGCCACTCATTTCGATTACAAAATCTGGCAAATGGACGTCAAGAGAGTTTTTCTTAACGAAAGCCTTGACGAGTGTATCTATATGACATAACTAGATAGATTCATTGCAAATGGTCAGGAACACATGTTGGGTAAGCTTAAGAGATCCATTTATGGACTTAAGTAGACATCAAGGTCTTGGAACACTCGGTTTGATCAAGCCATTAAGTCTTAACGATTTTGATCAAAGTCCGAATAAGTCCTGTGTGTATAAGAAACGTGACAGAAGCGTAGTGATCTTTTTAGTACTTTATGTAGATGATAAGAGCTCATCGGAAATGACGTGAGCGAATTATCTCCGGTTAAAGTATGGTTATTTGGGCAGTTCGATATGAAGGACTTGGGAGAAGCTGACATCCTTGGGATTAAGCTCATGCGAGATTAAAAACAAAAGATGTTGGGCTTATCACAAGCAAAGTATATCGATGATATCTTTGCTCATTTTAGCATGCAGGATTCCAAGAAAGAGTTTTTTCCTTTTAGGCATGGAATCACTTTATCCAAGGATCAATGTCTTAAAACACCTGATGAGATAGAGAAGATAAAAGCAGTTCCTTATGCTTTGGCAATAGAAACCCTCGTGTATGCTATGCTTTGCACTAGACCCGACATATGTTTTGCCATTGACATAGTTAGCAGATATCAGTCTAACGCAGGGTAGAAACGTTGAACTGTGATAAATAAATATAATCAAGTACTTAAAAAGAATTAACAATTATATGTTGGTTTACAAGGTAGACAGTCTAGTACCTTTGGGGTACAAGACTCAGATTTTTAGTCAGTTATAGTACTTGCATTAGAAGACAAACTTGCAGATTCTTTACAAAGAGCTTACCAGCTAAGACTTTTAAAAGTCATGTAGACGGCATGTGAGTCAGATGTATGGCAACATGATTTTGACTATAAGTGAGAGATTGTTAGGGTTGGTATGCTGAAAACTATATTTTTAGTATTTAATTTTATTTTTTAACAAAATTAATTTTTTATTTTATGAGAATCTTTATGAGTAATATATGTGTATCAATTTTTCAATGTTATGCATAGATATCCGATATTCTGTATAGTATTTAATCTGGTGTGTAGAGTACGACTTGCACACAGAAGATCATATTTTAGATTATTGCAGAATAGAAGTTTTATATTCACAGTTTAGATATAAATGGGCATACCATCGGTACCACTGTAGTACAGAGTTTTAGAAAGTTTATCTTGGTTACGGGGAACAGATAATTGCATCATCTATTTTTCCGACTCTCTGTGCTAGTACACTTTGTGTGTATTAAACGGAATATTTTGGGTAATTAATTTTATACTAACTATATCAATTAATTTACACCCCGAGATTATTATAAATAGTGTTTACCCTTTTAATCCTAAAATAATTATTGATTTGTATATATTTAATATTCGTTGTTTTGATTCATTAGAGGGTGTGATTTTATATGGGTCCATATCCCCGGTGAGTTGGATAGCGATATTATTTATATGATGAATATTAATTATTGACGGAATTCACATCCTGAAAAATCGAAATTGACGATACCCTCTTAATGAAGCTTATAAGTTTTGACCGGGCCAAACCTTGCAGCTAGATTTGATTATCCGATGGTTAAATAAGTTCAGCGGAAGGATTTAAGGAATATCAAGATACCGATTAAATTAAATTATCAGTAATTAAAATTAATTGGCGAGTATCGAAAATCTTAACGTGGGGAGAAATGGTAAATATTTAATAACAGGAGTTCAATGCAATATGGTCTTGAGATTATGGGTCAGAGTGCAATTATAGTTCTTTAGTTGTGTGAAATGTAATTAGTGTTTTATGAAAATTGCAGAAATCGCTGCTATCTTTCTATAATTGTAAAAACCGCTGGTAGGTGTCTGTGTTGCACTATAAGTCTTACTCATAATTACTCCTCAAATTCCTATTATAGCCCTATATATATGCGGGTAGGCTGAACCATTTTTAGATCATAATTTGTCTTTCCAGACAAAATATATCTAGGTTCTACCAGTACAAGTTCTCGATAGTCCGTAGCCCGCACTACGTTCGAAGATCGCGTAGGAAAATATAGTAGAAGATCTGGTAGGAGCTTCAATTCAGAATTAAATCGTAGTTGAAGAATCGATCGACAAAAATATATATTTTTAAATTAACTTTAGTTGCACGGGTTTTATTTTGATGGTTGACGTCAAAAGTTTTATCTAGAGGCCGTTTTGGCGTTTGCCTGTCCAATTAATTGTTAATCAAAAATCGTTCTAAAAAATAATGATCATAACAGTATTGCCTCAAACAGCCACCACAACGTAACTACTGACTTTACGGACTAAAATCGAGGGACAAAAGCACCCACCCCTTCATTACGAGAATTATCCCAAAGTACAAAGGTACCTACTCTGTGCAAGTTTTCAGACTTCCACTAGGAGCAACTCGTGCACATACCCGCTATCCCGGTACATCTATAGAATCATTTAAAATCAACCCGTAGCTCAACTACAAAAATATTTGCACAATTATACATTAAACTTGTATACAGATACATCAATCCATATCGAGATCAACGAAAATATTTTTAAAGTGTTTTGTTCTATTTCCAACAAAACGTTTCCAAAAATGAGAGTCAACCCCAAGGGTTAGCTCTAAACCTCCAAAACACAAAGTGTCAAAATTTTCATAAATTCACCGTTTTCAAAACCCTATTTGAAAATCATTTATCCACAAGTTATATCATGTAATAAACCAATAAAAAAAGCAAAAAATATGCTTTTTATCGGAACAACATGGTTTAAACATAAAACATGATATTTAAAGTGTTTTCAACCGATGAAAAAATATATCATTGCACGTAGCACCCTTTAAAGACAACATCTAAGATCCTACTTCAGTGAGTCAAAACTCGAAACCTCAAAAATCGAACCTAGTCAGAACGAGAATCTGTTCGGATGGATACGAAGCTAACAGCCTGAATAGCAAGGATCTGCAAGCTGATTGTCAAAAACTAGGCTTGGGCACAACAAAATCGTAGAGATAAGGCAGAGAGTTTTGAAGAAAATAAGTTTTTTCTAAATGAAACACGCGCTGGAATACTTATAAGGTAAACAGGGCATCCAGTTGACTGGATTGCCAATCCAATCAACTAAAGGAGTTCTGGATCTCAAAAACTCCACCGCAACACCTCAGTCAACTGGATGGCTCAATCCAGTCGACTGGATCCTTTAATCTAGTCGACTAAACTGTTGGGAACAAGGTTTTTCTGTGTCAAAATAGGTTTTTCAACTCCGGGACCAACTGAACAAGCCAAAATAAAACCCGAGAAAGCGTAAAACACATCTATGATGTTGTTCTATAACAATGAAGCATAATCCAATCATTGAGGTTATACATATAACGAAAAGAAGCACGCCAAACATGTATATATATCATAAAATGAAATGAAATCGGGTCTCACAACTCTCTTCCCTTAAGGAATTTTGCCCCAAAATTCACTACAAGGCTACAAGGAAAACTACTCTGGGTATCTCGCACGAACCCCAGACTCATGCTCCCAAGTTGCTTTCTCAACTCCGTGATGAAGCCAAAGGATCTTGACATAAGCAATAGTCCTGCCCCTCAATACATGCTCCTTCGTGTCCAGGATCTTCACTGGCCGCTCCTCATATGTAACATCCTCATTACCTGCAATTTAGCCCAATCCAAAACATGTGACGGGTCAGGCTCATACCTTCGAAGCATCAAAATGTGAAACACGTTATGCACAGATGCCAACTGAGGTGGTAACACTAAACGGTATGCTACCTTCCTAACCCTGTCAAGGATCTCAAATGGTCCAATAAAGCGCGACGATAGCTTCCCACTACAAACAAACCTCATCAAACCTCTACATGGAGAGAATTTCAAAAACACATGGTCTCCCACTATGAACTCCAATGATCTCCTCCTCCGGTCTGTATAGCTCTTCTGGCAACTCTGTGTTGTCACCAGATGCTGACGAATCACGTCAATCTTCTCTATCGTCTCCTGTACCAAGTCGGGTCCTAAGACGGTGGTCTCTCTCACATCTGTCAAACACACAGGTGACCTACACGACCTACTATACAAAGCCTCATACGGTGCCATCCCAATAATGAACTGATAGCTGTTGTTGTATGTTTGCTTTGCCAACGGTAGATGATCCTCCCAAGAACCCAAAAAATCAAGCACACAGGCTCTCAATATGTCCTCTAAAATATGTATGGTCCTCTCAAACTGACCATCTATCTGTGGGTGAAAAGTTATGCTGAAGGTCAAGCTCGTTCCCAAGGCCACTTGAAAACTTTGCCAAAAGCGCAATGTAAAGCGCAGGTCTCAATCAGAAACAATAGCCAGAGGTACTCTGTGTAGTCGGACTATCTCCCGGACATACAACCTACGCAATCTGTCCACCGAATCATTCACCCGAATGGGAAGAAAATGTGCAGAATTCGTCAACTTATCAACCACAACCCAGACAGCATCGTGTACCTTCGGCGATTGAGGAAGTCCTAATACAAAATCCATTGTGACGTTCTTCTACTTCCACTCAGATATCGGCAACGGCTGTAACAATCTTGCCAGTCTTTGGTGTTCTGCCTTTACCTGCTGACAACTAAGGCACCGAAACTAACGGCATAGATCGTGACACATCTTCGTGCCTCCTGAATGCACTGCAAGACATGAATGATGGAAATCATGTAGCACCATAGCGCGGCATGACTCTGGTACAAATAATCTCCCTACTAATCTTAAACTCTGATCTGAGCTTATAACCCATCCCGCCATGTCCTTCCTACTGGCAATGCGGTCCCGTATCATCTGAGCCTCCTGCTCTGTCTACTGAGCCTCTAGCACACGTGCAACCAATGCAGACTGTGAAACTACTGACTACAAGGTCGCACCTCTCCTTGTCTCCCCGAGACAAAGATCAAACTCACCAACTTCTCCCAGCATATCCCATTCTCGTATAACCACAGAAGTTAATGAACCATGAGATCTCCTGCTAAGTGCATCGACCACAACATTGGCCTTTCCCGAGTGATACTGCAAGTTGAAGTCATAGTCTTCAAACAACTCCATCCATCGTTGTTGGCAAAGATTCCAGTCCTTCTACGAAAATAAGAATTTTATGCTCTTGTGATCAGAGAAAATCTCGAAGTGTTCACCGTATAGATAGATAATGTTGCCATGTCTTCAAGGCAAAGACCACAGCTGCCAACTCTAGATCGTGTGTCGGATAGTTCTCGTAAGACTTCAACTGCCAAGATCCATAAGCCACAACCTTATCTCCTTGCACCAGAACGTAACCTAGACCATCAAGTGACGCGTCACAATATACCGTGTAACCCAAACCTCACTCAGGAATGATCAACACTGGAACACTGATTAACCTCCTCTTTAACTCCTGGAATGCCGACTCATAGGATTCGCTCCACACAAACATGACTCCCTTTCGCGTAAGATATGTCATCGGTGCTACAAGTCTAGAAAAACTCTTCACAAATAGTCGGTAGTAACCTCGCAAACATAGAAAACTACAGATCTCAAAGACATTCCTCGGTCGTTCCCAACCCAGCACTGCATCGATCTTTGAAGAATCCACCGATACCCCATCTTTCGACACCACGTGTCTAAGAAATCTCACCTCTAACATCCATAACTTGCACTTCTCAAATTCTGCATACAAGCGATGCTATCTCAGAAGTTGTAGGACAATACGTAGATGCTCCTCGTGCATTTCCCTCGTGGGTGAATAAATCAGGATATCATCCATGAACACAACAACGAAGTTATCTAGATACGGGTGCAAGATACGGTTCATCAAACCCATAAACGTCGCAGGAGCGTTCATCAAGCCGAACGGCATAACCAAAAACTCATAGCAACCATAACGAGTTTGAAAGGCGGTCTTCGTTATGTCGTCATCCCTAATCCTCAGCTGACGGTATCCTGACCTCAAGTCAATATTCGAGAAGCAATGCAACCCCTTTAACTGATCAAACAAGTCATCAATCCTTGGCATAGGATACTTATTCTTCACTGTTACCTGATTCAACTTCCTGTAATCTATGCACAGTCTCAAAGACCTATCTTTCTTCTTCGCAAAAAGAGCTGAAGCTCCCTACGGCGACGTACTTGGACGTATAAACCCTTTGTCAAGCAGCTCCTATAGTTACACCTTGAGTTCTCGCAACTTAGTTTGTGCAAATCGGTAAGATGGCATAGAGAAGGGAGCAGCTCCTAGAACAAGATCAATAGAGAA
Organism: Heliamphora exappendiculata; assembly: GCA_034768845.1. Taxonomy (NCBI): domain Eukaryota; kingdom Viridiplantae; phylum Streptophyta; class Magnoliopsida; order Ericales; family Sarraceniaceae; genus Heliamphora; species Heliamphora exappendiculata. The sequence continues at coordinate 29,217 of JAOTRH010103065.1, forward strand.
CTCCACATCACAACTCGGTAGCAACTCGAACAGATCGTCAAGAAAGACATCTGGATAGTTGCAAACCACATGGGGTAACGTCCCTCGAACCTCAACCAACTCATCTAACATGAGAGCAAAAAAGAGGAAACATAGAATATTCCCTCAATTCTAAGCAACACCGGGCATAGACACCAAGCTCTCATTTCGATCACCCACATAACAAAAGCAGTTATCCTCAGGCGTACAGATCGATACCCTCCATCGATCGCAATCGATAAAGGCATGGTAGGTAGTTCTCCAGTTCATCCCTAGGATGACATCAAATGTGATAATGTCTAGACTGATAAAGTCAAACTCTAAACAACGACCAGTGACTCCTAACTCACAAGATCTACAAACTCTACTCAACACCACATTCTCACTGACTAGGGTCTCTACACTTAATGCACTACCCAACGAGTCTGTCTTCAATCCCAATGCAGATGAAAAAATAAAGAAAATAAAATAATGTGATGCTCCCGTGTCGATAAGAACACTAGCCCATGATCTATATACTAGGAGAGTACCTCTGATTATGGATGGAGTAGCTGTAGCATCAAGCACAGCTGGTGCTTTGGAAGCACTGGGATCAGTAAGAACATAAGCTCTGGTCTGTTGTGCTCTGGCCTGCCCACTATACCCTTGGGCCGTCGACTGCCACACAGACTGTGCTGAGGCACCTCCTTCTGTAAACCTAGAAGTCTGAGCACTAGGTTACTATGGAGTTTGCCGTCTCTGGGTAGACGGAATGATTGATGCTCCCATTGCACTCTGAACACTCCCTCTTCGAGGACAGTATCTGGGAATGTGCCTAGACTGACCACACTCAAAATATACTGCTGGGTCTCTCCCATGTGACTGGACTGGCGCTGAACTCTAAACCTGGCCCTTTTACGGGCATTCAGATGAATGATGCCCTGCCTGTCCGCATCGATAACAAACAAGCTCCCTTTGCTCCAGCCTTCCCATCGAGGCCACTAAAAGTGCAGGTGTAGACAACTGTGGTTGATATGAACACGCACACGAAAAACTCGAACCAGATGACCTCTGGCACTTTTTCTCGTGCCCATGGAACTGTGTACCTCCATCACTATGCTGCCTCCTACTCTCCCTAGCTCTACGGCTCTCTGCCATCGAGTTGTCTACTCAAATAGCGGCTTCCACCATCTCAATGTAAACACACAGACCCAGCGTTGCAATTCTATCCTTGATAGAAGGTTAAAGGCCCCTTTCAAACCGTTTGGTGCGTAACTCCTCCGTTGACACCATCTCATATGCAAACCACAACAGATTCGTGAACTTGGCGTCATACTGGACCACTATAAGGTTCCCCTGAACAAGGGAAAGAAACTCCTCTCTATATGTATCTCTCGAAGAACTCGGGAAATACTTCTCCATAAGGGCTCTAGTAAAAGTAGCCCACGTACCATCCATTGTGGTTTTGGCAAACTTCCGCCACTCTCTTGGATCCTCCCAAAGTTGAAACGCTACCAACTTAACCTGCAAAGCATCCTCCTCAATCGCTAGAGTATCTAAGATCATCATCGTTACTTTCAACCACTTAATAGCAGCTTTGGGGTCCGGCTCTCCAGAAAAGGTTAGAGGATCCAACCGCCGAAATTCCTTCATAGCCACAGAGGCCCTTGGCTCAGGAGCTTGTACTCCAGCCCTAGATGCCTCAGGCATTGCTCTCATTGCAGCAAGCATCACCTATATAACGTCAGTACTGCCCACCTATTCCATTGGGCATGAACGGACCCTTCTTCCGGAACTTGGACATATGCTCGACCTTGGTCACGGCCTCATCAACAACCCCATCTTCATCCTCCCCACGTGGACATAATTTTATATGAAGGCAATATAACCGGATAAGCTTTTATACAACATGTTACGTAAAGACATAACACATATAAGCAAGCTAACATATAGCCACTTAAGATCAAATAAACAATCTCACATACCGAGGAGAACTAACAAGATAGACGCGTTAATTTGGATAATCTATTCAGATTCCTCGGTAGAAAACACATCGGCCAAATGCGTTTCTAACTTGGCTTCCAAATTTGATAGTCCAAATGCCCAAAGGCAAGACTAATCCATCCTAAGATCCAACCTTCATACTCATGTATACACCAACTATCATGCTTAACAGGCTATCACCATGTCACAAAGACACTTAAACACATGCAAGCAAGCATACGCACATCCTCACAAGGTGATACACTCCATTCCCATGGCTCTTAGGTATTCGAATCTAGGGCTTTGAAACAAAGTTGTCACGCACCGAAATTCAGGGTCATGTGAAACACGTAACAAACCACTAGTTTGTAAAACGACAGGATTTTTACTGATAAATAACTGTCCAAAATAAAAAGAGTACCCAAGGTTCGCTCTCAATACAACATGCATACCTGTCTGTACAATTATAATATACAGCATCAAGGCATACAAAATATGCCTTCAGAAACAGGCGACATGTATATAAATACATGCTTCTATAATAAAAATGGAAAACTATACAATAGTCTTCCTGCCACCACGGGCATAGCTACATCAACTCCACGTGATCATCAACACCTGAAAAAAGTTTTAACCAATCCCATTACATGAGCCGAATCCCAATATACTATGATGCAGTAAAGCAGGATATGCAATCACATTTTGTAAACTTAACTCAACCACATGAGTATCAAAATGGTTTTACTCCATAAAATCCCAAGTTTTCCATCCTCAAAACCCAGCATTTCAACAATGCAAATAACGTTTCATAGTTAAAGAAAAACAGTAACCAGAATGTTATTTTTCACTCGGATCACATAACCGAGGAAAGAGAAAATGAATCATATGTACCAACTCTACCATAAAGGGATAGAGATAACAACTATAGACTCTTGCCAATTACCTAATCCTGAATCATTTGAGACCTGTTAGGTAATAACAAGTTCTATATAAAGCCACTACAATGTAACTGCTGACTTTACGGACTAAAATTGAGGGACAAAAGCACCCATCCCTTCTTTACGGGAATTACCCTGAAGGACAAAGGTACCTACTGTGAGACCCTAACACCCATTTTCTTTTACGGCATTTTTCAATGCATGTTTGTTGTTTTCGTTTAAGTAGTTTATACGTATTTTTATACATGTTCGGATTTAGATATATATGCGGGATTAGTTTCTAGGGCCATTGGGTGTTGTTGTGAGAGTTTAAAAAAAAATATATATTTTGGTAGCCTATAAATATCTCGCGTTAGATATTTTCAAAACTTACAAGCTAGGTTTCTTTTTCTTTCTCTCTGCCTTCTCTTTAACTTCTCAGGGGCCTGGGGCTCAATTTTTGATGATCTAATAGTAGATCCTCGCTATTGACATGGTAGGCTACGCGCTGATTTGGACAGAATTTCATTCCGGTGAAGTTTGCCATTGCACGTGGATCAAGGCATTAAGTTTTTGAATCATCGAGGTAGGATCCTAGACACTCATGTCTTATAAGGGTGCTACGTGTAATCATGTGTGTTTTTATCGATTAAAAATGCATGAAAAGTCGATTTATGTTCTTAAAAAAATTGAGTTTTTGTTTAAAAAGGGGTTTTGTGTTGTTTCGGTTGGGTGAACTGGGTTTTGAGGCTTTTCGTTTGGTGGCTCTTGATGGTTTGAGTTTGCGTATATCCGTGGGTTTTGAAAATATGCGAATTGGTAGGTTTATGTGTGTTTTGAAGCATCATAGTGAGTGTTTGAGAATTTTGGGTCTTAGAACTCAGAACAGGAGAAAATCTGGGCTGTTCTTGGGCATCTAGGCGCTCGAGCACCCGTCTGTCTGCTCGAGCGGACTGGCTGTGCATGGCCATTTTTTTCTCATATTTTCGTCATTCGAACTCTAAATTTGGTTGTTCTTGTACTCAAATAGAAGCCTCAGAAGTTTTCTTTCCAATGACAACTCCCTCATAATAAAATATTTTTTTATAGAAAAAGTTATGATAAAAATAGTGAGTGTATGTCAAAATTTCTTAACTGTTTTTTACCCATTTTTGGCCGAATGTTTGGGAAATGGTTTTCTTTTTATCCTTATTGGCCCTTTTTATCAAGTCTCTTGTTTCTTGGGGAATTTTGTTGTTTTAGTTGGTTGTGGGTTTTTCTTGGGCGCGTGTGGGCGTCGTGGGCTTGTGTTGGGCGCAAGTGGGCATCATAGGTTTGTGTAGGACGTGAGTGGGTTCGTGCTGGCTGTGTTGGGCGTGTGTGGGTTCAAGTTAGCCGTGTTGGGCATGTGTCGGTTTGGGTTGTCATGTGTTTGTGACTGACTCTCCACTAGTAGCTCTTCGTCAAGGGTGTTAGATCTAGGCAATCCAAAAAGGAGGTGAATTGGGTTTTAAAAATAAATAGCAATTTAAAAAAAAAATTCAAAAACTTTTTAATATTGTAATAACGCAAGATATTCAAATATTTAAGCAATGAAAATATTAAAAGATGAGGGATAGAAAAATAGAATCAGACATCAAGAATTTATAGTGGTTCAATTTTATCCTAGCCTACATCAACTCCTCAAGATCTCCTTTGAGTATTTTCACTATTTATAATACTTCACGGGCGTATTCTAAGCCCTTACAAGTTTCAAGTCTTCTCTTGAGTTATCTCAATGTTTACGGATATATTCACAAACCTATTTTAGCTTCAAGAAGATTCTATAAAAATAAGCCTATGTTTTTTTATAATCTCTCTTGAACTCTTTCTTTGTTGAGTTTCACTCACTCACTCACTCAAAGGCTAAAAGGGGACTCACCCTTGATTACAATAAATAAGGTGTAATAAAGAAGAACACTCACTCTCTTTACAGAAATGATTTATAATAAATGAGAGGGTAAAGAGAGATGAGAAACAAGAACTGGAGTTGCAGTAATAAATGTGAGCTTGATGATATCTGAAATTAATTTGAGCAATGGAACAGTAAATGCAAGTCTCTAACCTCTTAAATGTTGAGAAGTAACTCCTTATATGAGTTCTAGTGAGTTCTTGACCGTTGGAGGTAGATGGGGGCAATAAATGCCAAAAATTCAACCGTTGAGATCTGTCGTATTTTGTATTTTCGTCTTTAGGGTCGACACAAATAGCTTTGGTGTCGACACAAAGTGTTTAGGGTAGGGTTATTCCAGTGGTTGGGTCGACACAAATCTTATGAGGGATCGCCACAATTTCTGCACTTTACCTTCCAACGTTCTGGGATCGACACATATAAATCTGGTGTCGACTCGTTTGAAACTTCAGCATCCAAAGAAACAACATTGTGTCGACCCAATTTATCTCTGGTGGCGACACTAAATCTCTGTAGGGAGTCTCGGTACTTTTGTGTCGATAATTTGAACTTTGGGGTCGACACCAAAATTCTACAGTTAGCCTCGATTATTTTGTGTCAACACATTTGCTCTTGGGGTCGACACCAAAATTCTACAGGAAGGCTCAGTTCTTTTGTGTCGATACAATTTCTATTTGTGTCGACCTAAACTTCTAGAAATCGAAAGTGAGGATCCTATTTGTGTCGACTCAATTTGAGTCTTTTAGAGCAAATGCTCTTTTTTGTTGACACCAACTTTTTCATACCTGAAGATCAACATGAAAAACAGTTATAGTGTCATATCATTTGATCAATGGGTGTTGACACACTTGATATGCTTCAAGTATACTTTGGCTTAAAAGTGTTTGACTTAATTTTCAATCAAGATCAACACAAAATAATCTAATTAAATAATGCTTAAGTTTTTGTCACTTCCTTGAGACTTGATAAAAAGAGTGGTATCAATTTTTTCTCTATAAAATTCATTTTCAATCAATAATTTGTTAAGTATTTCATACCAAGCTCTTGGTGCTTGTTTTAAATCATAGAGAGTCTTGGTAAGTTTGAAAATATGGTTTGGAAAATCAGGGTTTTTAAAGCCAGGAGGTTGTTTCATATAAACTTTCTTTGAGATAAAACCATTTAAAAAGCCACTATTGACATCCATTTGATAGACTTTGAAATTTTTAAAGCATGCAAAAGAAAGTAGCATCCTAATGGCTTCAAGCCTAGCCACATGAGCAAAAGTCTCATCAACATCGATGCCTTCTTCTTGATTGTAACCTTGAGCTACCAATCGAGTTTTATTCTTAAGAACTACTCTATTTTCATCTATTTTATTTATAAAATTCCATTTTGTACCAATAATAGAGTGTTCTTTAGGTATTGGGACTAAAGTCCAAACTTTATTTCTTTCAAATTGGTTTAGCTCTTCTTGCATAGCCAAGATCCAAAATTCATCGTTTTTAGCTTCTTCTCTTTTTGGGTAATTAATTGTAACATAAAAAAAGAAAAGAAAGCATGTTTACAAGGGGAATACCGCAGGTAAATACATCGATAACATAAAGGGAAAAGCTCCCAATAACCAAGTCAACCCCAGATAACAACCACTACCCTAAAAAACAAAGGGCCCAACCCCCGCTTAAAAGCGGGGGAAACTAACTAATAAAACACGTTTCATGCACAACCCGCATGGATGGGCAAAACCTACTAACAAAACAAACATAGTAGTCATAGGACACTTACCTAAAATTAAGGAACTGGCAAGGATAAAGAAATTCTACTGACCCAAACCAAGGTACGCCTAGTCTCACAGAGATAGTCACACTCCCCAACCAATGGGGGAAAAGGATAGAGACAAGAACACCACTGTTGATGAGAGCAGAATATCTATACCAGAGCTAGAACCTCAATCAAGACAACCATCATTGGGAAACACCAGCATCTAAGAGATCGGCAATACATGACTCCCCAAAACTCCTCTAAAGCCCAAAAAAGAACAATAATATAGCTGAGAAGACATCATAACCCTGGCAGCTCTGGAGGTCAAACCAAGCTGGTACTTAAACCACGGCGCTAAGGCGTATGAGAAGGGCCAGCCCCTCACCAAAACTGCCATCGGGCCTACCTCCACACTCTAGCCAATGTAGCTTAGGCAGCTAAGGAAATGAGCACCTCCCAGACCATATGACAGCTCTATAAATGAAGCCCTTGAGGGTCATGATAATCATAATTTATCTCAACTAACAATAGATAAAATCCCCAGACAACAAAATCACCAAGGATCAAAGCACATATCCAAAGGACAACCGATAAGGAACCAATAGATGTCGAAGAGAAAAGTACCAGAGGTAGATGGGCCCCCAGCCAGCCAACAGAAGCAACGACAGATTAGCCCCAGAAACTCCAGCTCAAATTCGGCCAAAATAAATAACCAACCTCCCCTACAAGTCGACAATAAGTTAAGGTCAGAACAGTGCCAGCGAGTCTAGCTAAAAGGAAACCTAGGCCATCCCAAAGGAATCTCTACCACTGGATCCAGACGAAGCAGACTATTAGCTAGAACACCACTCAACAAACCACCAAAGATCCCACCATAAGTACCCAGCTAGAAGTGGAGACAGGTCCTCATCTAAACCAAAGCAACCACAGGTCCTCAATAGGCAACACACACCCCAGAGGCAGGGGTAAGGATAGGATAAACATAAGCTCGAGCAAGAAAGAACCAAAATGGACTTCGAACAGGAGGTACGAAGGAGTCGTCCAAAGAGACCTTAATCTAGGGTACCCATATAGGCAATCAAAACACAAGTCTAAAGGACAACCGAGAGGGAACCAGCATAGGTCGAAGAGCAAAGTACCAGAGGTAGATGGGCCACAGCCAGCCAAAAGAAGCAACGACAGATCAGCCCCAGAAACTCCAGCTCAAGTTCAGCCAAAATAAATAACCAATCTCCCCTACAAGTCAGTAATAAGTTAAGAGCAGAACAGCACCAGAGAGTCTGGCTAAAAGGAAACCTAGGCCATCCCAAAGGAATCTCTACCACCGGATCCAGACGGAGCAGACCATAAGCTAGAACCCCACTCAACGAAACACCAAAGACCCCACCATAGGTATTCAGTTAGAAGAGCAGATAGGTCCTCATCTAAACCAAAGTAACCATAGCTCCTCAAAAGGCAACACACTCCTCTGAGGCAGGGGGAAAGGATAGGAGAAACAGAAGCTCGAGCAAGAAAGAACCAAAATGAACTTCCAATGAGAAGCGCGAATGAGTCGTCCAAATAGACCTTAATACAGATGTACCCATATAGGCAACCAACAACAGCCGATAATTGGTCCACCTTAGAGACATCTAATCACAAAGTTGTATATTATCTCAACAAAAATAACAAAAATAGTCACCCAAATTAGTAAACAATATTTCGAACTGAATCAAAACGGCCCACCTAAAAATCACAAGATCCACCAGAACATGTGATCCCACCATCAACTTATCAACATAATTTCTCTAAGATATATATCATATCAAAGAGAGAAAACTTAATGGGTATGACAAAGGATCATGTCATAATCCACTAACCAGAAAAAACCATCAGCTAGGACCCACCACACAATGAATGCAAGGCAATTAAAATCGTGGGCCCCGTTTTCAGCTTCTTCAAAATGTTTTAGTTCAGTCTGAGAAATGAATGCTAATTTACCACAAACATTATGTAGAGAGAAGCGAGTTTTGATACCTTGAGATGGATCACCAATGATTAGATCTTTCGATTGACCATGAGCATACCTCCATTTTTTAGGTAATTCTAAATTTTCTAGAATTTTAGACTCTGCAATCTGCTGGACAGCATTATGCTAAGAATTTGAAGCTTTCTCTTGATTTGGATCTTCCTTATCTTTGATGAAGATATCTTAAATACCTTTTTTCTATATCTAAAAGGTTATCTTCACAAAAATCCTTTGAAGAACCAATATTAGTTTCATAAAAAACATGTATAGATTCTTTAACAACTAGAGTCGTTTTATTGAAAACTCTATACGCTTTACTAGATATAGAATATCTTAAAAAAATGCCTTCATCAGATTTTGCGTCGAATTTACTCAAAAGTTCTTTGTTGTTGTTTAAAGCAAAATATTTTCACCTAAATGCGCGAAAATAACTGATGTTAAGTTTTCTTCCATTTCATAGCTCATATGGGGTTTTCTTGAGAGATGCTCTTATCATAGCTCTGTTTATGATAAAACAAGCAGTGTTTGCAGCCTCGACCCAAAAGTATCTTCGAAGATTATTTTCACAGAGCATGGTTCTAGCCATTTCTTCTATTGTCCTATTTTTCTTCTCAACAATTCCATTTTGTTGAGGGATTCTAGGAGTAGAGAAGTTATGATTAATACCATTTTTATCACAAAACTTTTCAAAATCTTTGTTTTCAAATTCTCTACCATGATCACTTCGGATACTTGTGATTTGAAAACTTTTTTTATTTTGAACTCTCTCGAGACAGTTTTAAAAAAGAGGCTAAGGTTTCATCGTTATGAGCTAAGAATAGCACCCAAGTGTATCAAGTGAAGTTATCTATAATAACAAAAGCATATCTCTTGCCTCCAAGGCTTAAAGTCCTTGTTGAACCAAATAAGTCCATGTGCAATAGTTATAATGGCCTGGAAGTTGAAATCTAATTTTTTGGGTAATTAATTGTAGCATAAAAAAGAAAAAAAGGGACAAATTACAAGGGGCATACCCTAGGACTTACAAAGCAACGCCAAGATACAAAATCAAAAGCAATAAAAAGGCTTTCGGCTAAGCCATAACGAAACATGAAAAAACCACGCCTGACAAACAAACAAGACCTAAAAACTAAAGCCACTAATGCCGCCCCATAATTGGGAACAATTATGGGGAGGAAGCAGTGTCATGCAACTACAAAGATAGGCAGTCCCTGTACAGAAGCCCATAACATACCCTAGAGCTACTAGAAACATCACACCCACCAGATTCCTTTACAAAGCCGTAAAGGGGAAAGCCATTCCTATACGAAATCTTAGAAAACCCAACCACCTGTAGACCAATTGAGCTGCCAAAAAAAGCTAACCAATGTAACAGTCACAAAACCAAGCCATAAACCAGGCACTGAACAAACATCACAAAATCCCATAACCCAAACCTGCTGCCAACCTCCGGACACCAGAAAGAAACCAAAAAAAATGAGCCAGCTTCCCTCAGCCATATCGAAGCAGCAAAATCGTAGCTACATTCAACCAAACACAACCCAAACCAAAAACAGCCCTGCACAAATCGCAACAACCCACACCCAGAAACCAGCCAACACGCGACAGACCTAGCTAAACAGGCCCAACTAACCGAAAGCAACATGTAGCAAAAATAGAATCTATAAACAGAAGGAGCTACTAGCTTAAATGACCAAGATACGATCTTTTCTTTTTCTTTCCACCTGATTGCTTAGCCTTCTTACTCCCTACCGTATGTCTAGAAGGAGAGGTGGGAACTTCATGCTCCCCATCAATCGGGGTCCACAGATTCGTAGTCCCATAATTTTCTACATCCAAAAGCACTCGGAAGGAGTTTAAAGTCGCCACTTGATCCCCTTGCTTCCTTTCACTCCTCTTGGTTGACAATTTTACAAGAGGTGCATCATTTCGGGGCTCAACTGTCCCATCTTTACTGCTTTCCACACTAGAAGGGGAAACCGACAAGACCGAGACTTGCTCAGTTCGAACTCTCTCCACGGGGACCGGAGCTCTAACATTCTTAATAACAAGATTATCATGGGTGGAAGGCATCGATAACTCAACATCAAGGACTATCGTCGATATGACAGGAGCTCCCAGGCTCACATCTCTACCTTTGCCAACTTTAATCGATTCTGTTTGATCCTTGGAAACCTCTACCCTAGCCGTTGGCATAGAACGGTGGCACTTACTAGTATCATGCCCAAAAGCCTTGCATGTTATGCATATAGCAGGAAGCCCTTCAAATTCTACACGAATAGGAACAACTTCGCCTTCACACCTAATGGAAACCTCATATGTCAGCGGTTGGGTCGCATCAATTTCAATACAAACTCTAGCATAGGAAATACATTGTTTCTGGTCCATAGCACGTTCCAAAAACAGAGGCACTCCTAGAACACTCGCAATTCTACTTAAACAGTTCAAATTCCAAAATTCAAGTGGCAGGTCATGGAGCTTAATCCACACAGATATCGTGGACATTGCCTCCTTGGTTAAGGGAAACCGTTTCCTCCATTTTTAAGGATAAGAAGCTTCCCCGAAAAATGCCACAACCCTCTATCAAGAACCCTTTCCATAGCTTCCATACTATTGAACTTCAAGAAATAAAAACCCTTGTCATTACCATATATCTCTGTCAAGCCGAACTCGTTCCATAACGTTTTTGCTGTTGCCCTAACCAACGCAAACGGCATAGTTGCCTCCAGGAAATAACCCATTTGGCAGTGCTCCCATTCCTGAGAATCAGTCATGTCCCCTGTAATATCCACAATAGCTCCATTCGTAGGGTCCAGAGGAGAAAAATACTCCAAACATGTGTCGAAAAAGCTACGGGTAGTCAACAACGGGGCCCAAGTTTGGCTTGGCTTTCTGTCAACCACATGGCGTGCAGTTAGGGATGAACCTCCATTTTCCTGTAGGGAATGTGGCTTCATGGGTCTACCACTGGGAATACGGTGCAACGGCCACGGGAGCCTCCCCGTGTCCCCGGGTGAGCAACACCACAAGAAAGACCCACTTGATTCTCTCTCGACAAAACACCCATTGTTCTAAGATTAATGTCCTCAGAAGAACATCCAAAACAAAACTCAACATAACCCTAGCAACTTAAGCTCCATCAACAACATGCGCAGGGAATAGATTCATACCTGGGGGATCTGTTAGCCTTTCATTACGGAGATTTTCTAGGTGAGCTTCAATAGCCCCAAACTGGTCCTTGCCGAGAGGGCTAAGCCCTAATCGTGAGCAATTCAAAGCCACAGCCGCGACCCTCTCAAAACCAATCGAATTTGCGCTTATCGGATCTTGGAGCAGAACACCAGATCGCAGAGCCGCCGTCGAGCCATTCAGGGTCGCCAAATCGTCTGCAGGGGAAACCCTAACCGAAGAGGGGGACATTATTTTCATAAGAACAAGATAAACCAGTGCTGCGGAATTCGCACACAGTTTCACACCTCACATTGCACCACTCTAAGGATGGCAATAGCTCAAATTTTTTGTTTACTTAGGGCTTTCTTGTAAATCTCATTTTTTGAATGAAAGAAACTTCTAATTTCTTTGCCTTGTTGCTATGCATCACACACTTTGTCTTTTTTTAATTTGATTTGGGGTAACCCAATCACTAATTCATTTTTTAAAAGTTTAGAAATAAAGTTTATGTGTGTATGTCCAAGCCTTCTTTGCCATAACCAACTATTATCACTCAAAGCAGCTAAGCACTTGGTGTCAATCTTAGAAAGATCATTTAGAGTAAATGTATAAACATTTTCATACCTATGACCTTCAAAAATAACTTTGTTATTAGTTGAATCTTCAACAACACACTTAACATTATCAAACACAATTTTGTAGCCTTTGCCACAAAGTTAGCTTATGCTAAGAAGGTTATTTTTCAAACCATCAACAAGCAAAACATTTTCAATAGAAGGGGAAAGAATTTTACCAATGCAGCCAATTCCATTGATTTTCCCTTTGTTATTGTCTGCAAATGTCACAAATTTATTATTTTTTGGCTTAAGAGATGCAAACATCAATTTGTTGTCTATCATATGTCGTAAGCAAGCACTATCGAGGTACCACATCTCTTCCTTGAATGAGGATTTGAGACACACCTACAAGGAGAATCAAGTTTTAATTTTTGGTACCTAAATTTTCTTAGGTCCTTTGATGTTAGTTTCTTGAGGATGTATTTCTTTATGAACCTAAGCCTTCTTAACAGAAACATATAAGAATTTTCTATGTGGACAGTGGGTTACAATGTATCCATACTCATAACAGTGAAAGCAAGTGGCATTTGAATGATTTGATTATGCCTTGATAAATATGTTGTTCAAAAATTTTTGTTTATTCTTGGGTTTGTAACTAATTTTAGATTTATCAAAAATACATTTTTGCATCCCAAGAAATTTATCTAAATTTTTCTTTCCTTGAATGAACTTATAAACAGTTTTTGTGAGATCCTCAACTTTTTCATTTAAAACTTTGTTTTTATCTTTTAAAACAGAAACTTGCTTTAGCAAGAGATATTTTTTATTTTTTAAAGTTTCAATTTCAGTTGAAGAGGAAAAAACTAATTTTTTCAAAATAGAATTCTTTGCACCTAACTTTCTCAATTCATCATGCAAATCTTTAAAAGCATTTTGCAATTCTTCTAATGAAAAAGAATCAGGAGTTACCGCATCATATTCTTTGGCCATAAGGCATAGATTTACAACTTTATTTTCTTCATTTTCATTCTCAAAGCTATTGTTATCGCTTTTGCCCCAAGCTACAATCGTGGCTTTCTTTAAGCCTTTCTTGAATTGCTTCTTGAGCTGAGGCCATTCAGCTTTGACGTGCCCAGGCTTCTTGGATTCGTAATAGATTATCTCAGTCTTCTTGTGTTCTTCTTTGAATTTGCTGGAATCACCTTTGAACTTGTTTGGTTCTCCCTCGTATCCATCCTTCTTGAAGAATTTCCTTCCTTCTTGTTTCTTATTTCTAAGAAACTTCTTAAACTTCTTTGTGATGAGAGCCAAGTCTCATTCTCATCATTGGAGGACTCTTCTTCATATTCTTCATCGTTAGTTGAAGACTTAAAGACAATGCCTTTCTTCTTTTTGTTTTCTTCCTCATCATCCATCTTGATGTTCATTTCATGGGTCATGAGAGAACCAAGAAGTTCTTCTAGACTGAGCCTGTTTAGGTCATTGGCTTCTTATATAGCCATGACCTTTGCTTCCCAACTCTTTGGCATACACCTCATAATTTTTCTGACCATTTCTGCATTAGTGTAAATCTTACCAAGAGATTTCAGTCCATTTATAATGCCCGTAAAGTGAGTAAACATATAAGATATAGTTTCATCATGCTTCATTTTAAATAGTTCATAGTTATGCACAAGCAGACTGATTTTTGACTCTTTCACTTGATTGGTACCCTCATGGATAACTTCGAGTCTATACCAAATTTTTTTAGCGGTGTCACAAGTCGAGATCCTATTAAACTCGCTTGGGTCAAGTGAGCAATAAAGAAGATTCACAGCTCTGGCATTTTTTTGTACCTCCCTAATGCCAGTTTCAGTCCATTCTTCTTTCAGTTTATAGACAATTTCCTTTTCAACAGTTTTGGTAAGTCTTTTAGGTCCATTTATGATAACCCGCCAAAAGTCATAGTCTACAGATTAAATGTAAATTCTCATTCTAGCCTTCCAATAGTTATAGTTTGTTCCATTGAACAAATGAGGTGATCTGTTGGTCGATTGACCTTAAGATTAGACAGGTCCAATACTAGTAGTAGTCATATAAAACTCTTAGACTGTTAAGTCAAAAATAAAAACCCAAGCTCTAATACCAATTGTTAGATCTAGGCAACCCAAGAGAGGGTGAATTAGATTTTTAAAATAAATAGCAATTTAAATTTTTTTTTAAAAACCTTTTAATTTTTGAATAAAGCAAGATATGCAAATATTAAAAAATGAGGGATAGAGAAATAGAACCAGACACCAGTGATGTGAAACTGCAAGGATTTGAATTCCCTTGAACCCACGAACAATTTGAACTAAACCCAAGAACGTCAAAATCAAGTCAAGGAACAAATCTTGACCCGTTGAACTCTTGTTTCATGAACCAAGATTACAACTAGGACGCTACAAGGAAGAAACCTTGATAAGTCCTTTAGTTCACTCAAAAACTATAAGAGAAACTTTCTCTTAAATAAAATATTACTTCACTTTATTCATGTCAAAATAATACATGAAGGCTCCTTTATATAGGCGAAGGTTGGAAGAAATTCCTTGTTTCTAAGCCATATGGGATAACATGTGTTAGGATCATGTGTTACGATTGCACCAATCGTTACTAGCTAAAACTAAACCTAACTAAGTCTAATCATGGGCTAACCGAAATTACTTAGGCACAAACCCTTATTCTTCTTATAATAATTAAAATCAAAACTCAACAAATTAAATAGTCCAACAAGCCCATAAGCATGAATATTAAGATCCAAAACATTATGTTGTGCTTCTCACCGTAGCTTCTATCACATGAAGTGGAGCAGGTTCTTCTTCTTGTGACCCCATCTTAAACGGTAGATTCTTGAATAATAAATTGGCGTGCTCGGTCCAGACAGATTGCACTAACCCTTGCATTGCGTCCTTGATCATCTTTGCTCTTAATCTTGTAATTGGCCCTTCTTGGACTTGCAACGGTTCTCCAAGACTCTGTCCACCATCTCTAAGACCACCTTGATTCCCATCAACCAGGGATTTTTAGTGGTTCGACTTTATCCTAGCCTACATCCACTCCTTAAGATCTCCCTTGAGTATTTTTACTATTTAGAATACTTCACATGTATATTCCAAGCCTTGACAAGCTTCTAGTATTCTCTTGAGCTATCTGAATGTTTATAGACACATTCACAAGCCTATTTCAACTTCAAGAGGATCTTATGAAAATAAGTCTCTGTTTTCTTCTAATCTCTCTTAAACTCTTTTTTGATGAGTTTCACTCACTCACTCAAAGGCTATAGGGTGACTCACCATTGATTACAATAAATGAGATGTAATAAAAGAAAAATACTCACTCTTTTTACAGAAATAATTTATAATAAATGAGATTGTAAATTGAGATGAGGAACAGGAAATGGAGTTGCAACTATAAATGTGAGCTTAATGATTTCTGAGATTGATTTGAGTAATGGAACAGTAAATGAAAGTCTCTAACCTCTTAAATGCTGATAAGTAACTCATTATATAAGTTCTTCTAAGTTCTTGACCGTTGGAGGTAGGTGGGAGCCATAAATGCAAAAAATCTAACCATTGAGATCTACCGTATTTTGAATTTTCATCTTTAGGGTCGACACAAATAACTTTGGTGTCGACACAAAGTGTCTAGGGCAGGATTCTTCAAATGGTTGGGTCGACACAAATCTTCTGAGGGGTCAACACAATTTCTGCACTTTACCTTCCAATATTCTGGGGTCGACACATTTGAATCTGGTGTCGACTCATTTGAAACTTTAGCATCCAGAGGTACAACTTTGTGTCGACTCAAGTTACCTCTGGTGTCGACACTAAATCTCTATTGGGAGCCTCAGTACTTTTGTGTCAACACATTTGATCTCTAGGGTCGACACCAAAATTATGCAGTCAGCCTCGGTTGTTTTGTGTCGGCACATTTGCTCTCGGGGTCGACACCAAAGTTCTACAGGCAGCCTCGGTTCTTCTGTGTCGACACAATTTCTATTTGTATTGACCCAAACTTCCAAAAATCGAAAGTGATGATCACTTTTGTGTCGACTCAATTTAAGTCTTTTAGAGCAAATGCTCTTTTGTGCTGACACAAACCTTATTCGTCTTGACACTAACTTTTTGATATCTGAAGATCAAATTGAAAAACAGTTATGGTATCAAACCATTTGTTCAATGGGTATTGACATACTTGATATGCTTCAACTATACTTTGCCTTAATAGTGTTTGACTTAATTTTCAATTAAGATCAACAAAAAATATTCTAATTAAAGAATGCTTAAGTGTTTGAATCTTTTAAAGATAAAAGTCATTTCTTTTTGGCTAAGGTGTCAACTTTGATTGTTTAAAGTGTGTTAACACTTTCATTTTAAAAATATAAAATATTATCTATTTAAAATCATTTATTCTTAGAAAATGAATTATGAAAATCATCGAAATCATAATAAAAATCCCTTGGGCTAACAAAGGGAATTATGTGGATCTATTGACTGAAATTTTGAAGAAGGGTGTTAGTCATTTTTTGTTTCAGTTGGTTGTGGTGGGTCATGGTGGTTTGTTGTTTATTGTCATCCTCAGGGATGACGTGGGTTATTTTAGCGTGGTGTTGGTGTGTGAGTGTGTGCGTGGTGTTTGTGCATCATTAGGTGCGGGGCGTGTGGGTCCGTTGTTCGTTTTAAAGATGGAGTTTTGGTGACAACCATTTTGTGGGAGGTTCAGGTGTTAGCCTTTGGGTTAGGTTTTGGCTTTCTGCATCGTTGGTTGTCCCGGTGAATAGACGGGTCGTTCGAGTGAGCGGATGACTGGTGTGTGGCATGTGATGTCGTGATGGGTTATGTGGCGTCATTGTGTGGAACGCCATGTTTATACGTTCTTTTGTGCTCATAAAACTATGATTAGTTTTATTCTTGCATGTTATAGGATGGGTATGTGGTCTTATGTGATCATATATGATCTTATGCGGTCATGGTGTATCTAAGCTCTGATTTTGTGTGTACATGTGTTGCACTAGTTAAAACTCTGGTTTTAAAATTGTATATGAGGGGCAGATTTTGGTCCTACGGTGAAAGTCCATAAAGAAGCTTATGTGGAGCGAATTTTGGTCCTACGGTGAAAGTCCGTGAATGTTGGCTTTGATCAACAAGGCATTAGTGGGGCGAATAATGGTCCATTGGTTAAAGTCCATAAAAATATCTGTTAGATTGCATGTGATGCTTTGTGACGTGGATAGAATCATTTTCAAATTGTTTTTAAGACTCGTGTGAGTCGTGATATAAAATTATTTTCAAACCGTTTTTAGTGGCTCTTGTGAGTTGAAATGAATTCTTATCCTAACATCTCTTTAAATGCGATACATATGTTGTTGAGGCTTGAGAGAATCGGTGTATGTATATATCTGTTGTTCGGGCTCGAGAGAGAGTCGGTGTATATGTATATCTATTGTGGGGCTCGTGGGAGTCTGGGCTCGTAGAAGTCTATCGTTGTTGGTGAAGTATTGTACTATATATGTATCAACTTATTTTTTAGGCTCTGATGAGCTGTGATCTAAAATAGTTTTTCAAATGTTTTCTCATGGGACTTGTAAGAGTTCGAATTCAAAATCGTCTTTAAATTTGTTTTTATAGCTCGTGTGAGTCAAAAACTGCACCTCATTTTTTGAGCATATTTTGTTTATATTTCATGTTTGTCTATGTTATGCTGAGTTTTGGCTCACGATGTGGGATTTGAAATATTTTTCAGGTACTGATCATGCAGGTTGATTTGGGGTTGTCGGTTGAGGCGAAAGATCTGTAGTCTTCTTTTTTATTCTTTTGAACCACATATGTTTACATGTCTTTTGGTGTTGGAATCGTGTAATGTAACCCTTTTTGGACGGTATATTAAATGCATGTGTGCTTTAATTTGTGAGTAAACATTGGATTTGGTGTTTTATATGGCTATTTTTTGGTGTTTCACGTAACCCGGGATTCGGAGCGTGACACCTACTCTGCGTACATTTTTCGACTTCCATCGAGGGTAACTTGTGCCATATACCTGCTATCCCAGTACATCTATAGAATCATTTAAAAATCAACTCGTAGCTTGACTACAAAAATATTTGCACAATTACACATTAAGCATGTATACAGATTCATCCATCAACACGGAGATCAACGAAAATATTTTTAAAGTATTTTTTTCCGTTTCCAACAAAACGTTTCAAAAATTAAAACTCAACCCCAAGGATTAGCTCCAAACCTCCAAAACACTAAATGTTGAGATTTTCACAAATTCACCGTTTTCAAAACTCTCTTTGAAAACCATATATCCACAAGTCATATTATGTAATAAACCAATTAAAAAAGCAAAAAATATGCTTTTTATCCAAATAAC
>JAOTRH010103086.1:0-15785 GCA_034768845.1 Heliamphora exappendiculata
CTAAATTTTATAAAATTTTCTTCAATTCTTATAATTATTCAATTTAAAACAACCCAAAAATTTGCAACCAAACAAACGGCCCCTCTCAGCAATCAACAGAAGATCATGTACACACACTCAATGGTAACCCAACACACACACACAGCCACCAATTTCCAATCACACAGGGAAGAACTCAAGATGAAGGTGGGGGTGATGGCGGCGTGGTGGTGGTGGTGCCGTGGTGGAGGTGTGGTGCGGTGGTGGCCGTGTGGTACGTGGAGAGAGAGAGAGAGAGAGAGAGAGAAAGAGAGAGAGAGAGAGAGAGAGAGAGAGAGTGGAACTGTTGCCGGCGGGAGGTGGTCGCCGGAGTAGGCGGCAGCTTCGGCGCTAGAGAAACAACGGCGATGGGTGATGGTCCGGTGGTGGTTAGATCGCGGTGTGGCAATGCGGCGCCTCGGTGAAGCCTTCTGCGTGAGTCTGACGCTTCTGGAAATTAGAAGCTTAAAGCTTCCCAATAATACTGCTGGAAAATAGAAGCCTGAAGCTTCCTAGACCCTATATATATATATATATATATATATATATATATATATGTATATGGACTCACTGTTTAATTTGTGCGTAAAAGGCTGAGCCAATCGGGGATAGGAAAAGGCATAGAATAGCTGTCCCATTGCATATAACCTCAGCTGTAACCGTTCGACAAGTGTGCGGTGCGATAATGTTTATACCCCATAAAATTTTTAATGCAGAATTTTTAATTTAAAAATTTTTTCAAAATTTTAGATAAACGTTTAATGTTATTTTATGAATTATCGTATAGTTAAAATTTTTATTAAAATTTTTTATTTATTTAATATTTTCTTGTCGTGATTTAGTGATAATAATATTTTTAATAACCGTAAACATTTTAATTCAGAAAATTTTTAAAAATTCAAAATAACCTTTTAATGTTATTTTATAATTATTAGTATTTTATGAATTGTGATTTTCAATTCTAATTTGAATTTCAATTATAATCATTTGTCAAAAATTTTATTTTAAGATTTTCTATAAAATTCAAATATTATATTATTTTAAGAAGTAACACGTAACTTATTTTTATTAATTGCCATGATACGGGTTATTACATCTTCAAAGTCACTGTCTTTGTCAACATGTCTGCCGGGTTTTTGCTGCCAAAGATCTTCTCAACGTCTAACACTCCTTCAACTAGAAGAGTTCTGATGAAGTGATAGTGGAGTCCAATGTGCTTGATTTTTGAGTGGAATGCTGAATTTTTGACCAAGTGTATGGCGCTCCAACTGTCACCATGCAAAACAATCTTCGCCTGCTTGAAACCCAACTCTGTCAACAAACCTTGTAGCCAGATCATCTCTTTGTTGGCTTCTGTCATGGCTACATATTCTTCCTCTATAATGGATAGTACAATGATCTTCTGTATCTGCGATACCCAACTGACGGTAGTAGCACCTACTGTGAAGACATATCCAGTAGTACTTCTTCGGTGATCTATATCGCCGGCAAAGTCTATATCTACATATCCTTGCAAAGTCAGATTACATTTGTCAAAACATAAACATTTATTAATTATACCTCGGAGATATCTCAATATCCATTTGATCGCTTCCCAATGAACTTTTCCTAGATTTGCCATGAATTTGCTAACAGATCCTACTGCACGACCAATATCTGGTCTCGTGCAAACTATGGCGTACATTAAACTTCCTACAGCTCAGGCGTATGGGATATT
The DNA here is from genome assembly GCA_034768845.1 of Heliamphora exappendiculata. Taxonomy (NCBI): domain Eukaryota; kingdom Viridiplantae; phylum Streptophyta; class Magnoliopsida; order Ericales; family Sarraceniaceae; genus Heliamphora; species Heliamphora exappendiculata. Next base: position 1,736 of record JAOTRH010103086.1, read on the forward strand.
GATCATTGCTTTCTTCTCTTCCTCTGACTCTGCTGACTGAGTCTTTGATAATTTGAAATGGGCGACTAATGGTGTGCTAACTGCCTTAGCATCACTCATGTTGAATCTTCTGAGAATTCGCCTAATGTACTCGGCCTAAGACAACTGCAGGGTTTCCTCCTTTCTATCTCTAGTGATTCTCATTCTAAGCATCTGCTTTGCTGGACCCAAGTCTTTTATCTCAAATTCAGTAGACAATTGCTTTTTCAATTTTCTTATCTCGTCCATATCTGGCCCTGCAACTAGCATGTCATCAACATAAAGTAAGAGAATTATGTTACTTGATTTATATCTCTTGAAATAGCAACAATAATCAACGTTGCTTTTCTAATAGCCATTCTTTTGTATGAAGCCGTCAAATTTATAGTACTACTGTCTTGGAGCTTGTTTTAGTTCATACAGACTCTTCTTTAATCTGCAAATCAACTTTTTTTTGTCTTTTTTTGCAAAGTCTTCAGGTTGGTACACGTATATCTCTTCCTCCATATCACCATGGAGAAAAGAAATTTTTACATCTAACTGCTTGAGGTGTAAATTTTCTGCTGCAACAATTCTCAACACTGACCGAATGGTAGTGCGTCTCACAACTAGTGAGAAAACTTCTGAGTAATTAATGCCATCTATCTGCTGGAAGCCTTTGACCATAAGTCGTGCTTTATATGATACACCTCTTGTTTTCGAACCATCATCCTCTTGTTTTATACGATACACCCATTTATTTTGAAGAGCTTCTTTTCCCTTGGGTAACTTAGATAGCTCCCAAGTTTTGTTGGAGGTGAGGGACTTCATTTCATCTTTCATAGCAAGTTCCCACTTCCTAGCATCTTCGACCTCGCAAGCTTTCTCATAGCATTCGGGTTCACTTGCATCTGTTAGTAACAAGTAATCCATATACCTCTTGTTTGGTACATGTGGTCGAGAGGACCTCCTTAGTACAGGTTCTGGAGGTGGAGTTAGAGATTGCAGTGCATCTGTGTGAGTCTCTGTGATGGGTTCCTCAACTAGAGAACTCTAATCTATCTGTGACTTGGCTTTTAATTACTTTTATCTCGTGTTTCGTCCCAAACACGAGATTGCAGTGCATCTGTGTGAGTCTCTGTCATGGGTTCTTTTAACTACTTTTTGGAATACGTAGGCAGCTTCTTTTAAGAAGTCCGGCCACCTTCTTTATTTTAGCCATCTTTAAATTTAAATAATGATCAATGCAAATTTATTTTTGAGTTTTGATAGTAAAGTTGTTTAATTGCAAGAATCGAAAAATTTTAAATAATTGGGAACCTTTTCAGATAAACGTGAGATGTTCATTACTTCAGCTTCGATCACAAGGTTTTGAAAATAAAATAAAAAAGTTACAAAATTCGAGTGCAAAACAGATCTCTCAGATCTTTCTTCTCTTTGCTAGTTGTTCTTCGCCATCTTCTTTGTTTCTGCTTTTTTTATCTTAAACCAACCACACCTTGTACTCCTTAGAGAGCTCAGTGTGGGGCAGCTCCTGCATCTCCATCAGTGAACAAGATGGCCAAGCCTCCATATACCGCGCCAGAAATGGGGTCTTAAGGAAAGATAAATTAATACGACTTCGTACACTGTGAAATATAATTTGACCTTGACCAAACTGTCTCATGATATGGTGTGGATAATAGAAGGTGGACAACCATAGGCCAATCAACAAGACATCTGGATGTTTCATAGTGGTCAAAGTCATAAAATGGATCTGCCACTAGGAGTATTGTCAAGTAATGTCACTTCTAGTCAGCTACGAAAGATTTTGTCTCCAAGCTGTCTCAGTAGTGCATATTGGATAAAATGGACGATAAACAAAAGGCAGCAGCAATGTACCCTTATGAACCCTGTTTCTATAGAAGATTCACTTTCTCTATCAGCTAGATCTGAGAAGAGAGAAAAGAGATAAGAATCGAGACAAATCTGCAAAATGAGAGATATGTGAAAAAATAAAGAAAGATAGTGGAAAAGAAGAGAAGAGCTGTAAAATTCAAGAGAAATCAGGACAAGGAGAGAAGAGCGGAGAAAATGAGAGATTTGAGTTTCACCATGGAGAAGAAGAGGATTACCGGCAAAAGACATGATTACTCCCGGGTGGATAGCACTAGACCAATCAGGGTCTCAGCTAAAACTAGAGGCACAAAGTCCTTCCTTGCTTTTATTTGCTCAGTAATGTCCACTAGAATAGTGCTAATATGGTCGTCACAGGAAACCAAAAGGTACTGGACAAGTAGACAGATGCACAGAACATAACGGCACCACAACTAAAAAGTCACAAAGGGTACCGGTAGGATAGAACCTGTGTCAAGTGAATCTCCATGGATGAAGAAAGAAACCTCCTGACCAGTTAGCCCACATGGATGCATGATGAACATGGAAAGTATTTGTATGAACTCCCGTGAGATGAGATTAAGAATGACGGTGAACTCCTTTACGGTGGGGGTTAACTCTTCAAGACCAAAGTAGAAAACAAAAGCCTGTAGATCCTAAAAACTGTGTAGCAGCTCTCAACAATGGTTCGTTGATCTAATCCCTGGTGCGCCAGGAAAACTTCTTTCATATCTTAATAATATGCGAAGCGTTGTCTAGGTACTAGGATTGTAAGACGACCCTTCAGTTCCTTAAGCCCTGGTGCCCCAAGCAATTTTTCAAACCCTAAAGATTAGGCACTCTAAGCCCTGGTGAGCCGGGTAAATCTTTCAAGCCCTAAAAATTAGGCACCCTTAGCCCTGGTGAGTCAGGCAAATTTTTCAAGCCCTAAAGATTAGGCATTCTAAGCCCTAGTGCGCCAAGAAAACTTAGCACGCCCTAGTAGAAGATTAGGAACTTCAAGCCCTAAAGATTAGGCATCTTAAGCCCTACTGAGCCAGCCGCCAAGCAAATCTTTCAAGTGCTAGAAAACTAGGCACCCTAACCCCTGGTGCGCGAGGTAAATTTTGCACGTCTTAATAGAAGACTAGGAACCCGAAACCCTAGTGCACTAGACATTTTAGTTTTTAGATCTTAAATCGACCTATTAATTCATGATTATCCCTTCTGATAAATTTAATTTTAAGCCGTGACTTGATTTTTAATTATTTTTATCTCGTGTTTCGTCCTAAATTTTTAGGTCTTGACTAGATCTATTAATTCGTGATTTTCTTCCGATAGATTTAATTTCAAGTCACGACTTCATTTTTAATTATGTTTATCCTACGTTTCATCTCGAATTTTTAGATCTTGACTTGGCCTATTAATTCGTAGTTTCTTCTCTCGATAAGTTTAATTTTAAGTATGACTTGGCTTTTAATTACTTTTATCTCGTGTTTCGTCCCAAACTTTTAGGTTTTGACTCGATCTATTAATTCGTGATTTCTTACCGATAAATTTAATTTTAAGCCGTGACTTGATTTTTAATTATTTTTATCTCGTGCCTCGTTATGAGTTTTTAGGTTTTGACTCGACCTATTAATTAGTGGTTTTCTCCCGATAAATTTAATTTTAAGTTGTGACTTGGCTTTTAATTACTTTTATCGCGTGTCTCGTCTCAAATTTTTAGATTTTGACTCGACCTATTAATTCGTGAATTTTTCTCATAAAAAATTTAATTTTAAGCCGTGACTTGACTTTTAATTATTTTTATCCTGTTTTCATCCCGAGTTTTTAGATCTTGACTCGACCAATTAGTTCGTGATTTTCTGCCGATAAATTTAATTTTAAGCAGTGACTTGGCTTTTGATTATTTTTATCTCGTGCCTCGTTCTGAGTTTTTATGTTTTAACTCGACCTATTAATTCGTGATTTTCTTCCGATAATTTTAATTTTAAACCGTGGTTTGGCTTTTAATTATTTTTAGATCTTGACTCGACCTATTAATTCGTGATTTATTTTGATAAATTTAATTTTAAGCTGTGACTTGATTTTTAATTATTTTTATTCTGAATTTCTTTTCGAGCTCTTAAGTCTTGACTTGATCTATTAATTCGTGATTCTCTCTCATGAGGATGATTTTAAAGTCATGACTCGACTTTTTAGTTATCCTTATCCCGTTATTGTTCCGAATTGTTAGGTTTTGAGTCGACTGATTAATTCATTGTTGCCTTTTCAGTTAAGATATTTCTAGGATCTTGACTCGATTCTTTTAATTATTTTATTCCCAGTTGAGCTCTTAGATCTTGACTCGATCTTTGACTAATTTGTTCGTGTTCCTTTTAGATCTTTTCCTTTTAGATCTTGATTCAATCTTTAGGATTTGTTTGATCATACCAGCATCTGTATCATGTAGCATCTGTTCATCTTAGCATTTGCATCATGTTTGTTATCCTACATCCTCGCATTTTATCCCAGGAACTACGTTTTGGTCTGATTCCTAACAAAAGGATACGTTGACAGCTCGATAAAAATTCGACTACGACTAACATCATATGCATTCTTGTGTGTTTGTAGCCTAAGATTGACGACTCGGTGAAATAGATGCTGTCTCTGAATCTTTAATATAACTTGCATCGCACGTTGCTATGCAAGTTATATCAAACAGGGACAAATGTAGACACCTCAATTTGACCATGCCTAATCTTAGGTGAATCCGACAATAAAAACAGTTAGAATGGTGCCTTAGTACGATTCTCAAGAAATGATCCAAGCTCGGTATTTGAATCCAATAATTAAAACCTTCAAATCAGTAAAATCATCATTGAACCACTACATTAAACCATGGGGTCGCTAACTCCATTGTGGCGACCGCCAATAGAGCCTCTTGAAAGCTTCACATTTTTGTGGTGATCGCCATGTCCATACCTGGCGACTGCCAACTCTAACCTGGCGACCGCCAACTTGTATAGTGGTGACCACCATAAGAAGCTTCTAGAAACTCTTGTGAAGTGGCAACTGCCAACTCGTGAAGTGGCGACTGCCAACTTCAAATGGCCTGATATATCCTAGAATGTGTCAGCATCTCGTTGGTTGAACAATTCTATAAACATCGTATCCCAGTGTATGATTTCATGACAGAATTTTAGAGAGAGAAGCTCTATCGAGTCGCCGAGCAATTCTGAGCCCCAATGCTGAAACCCTACCGAAGTACCGAGAGCCGAATCCCCAATACCAAAGCTCTAACATCCTAGTTTGGATCATCACCCGAGGACCTAATTGTCATTCCCCGACTTGAGAATTCCTCATTAAATGTCTGCATCATAGTAGTATTTATTCATGATAGCATCCACATCATGATTCTTATCATTACATCTTTGCATTTTTTCCCACGAACTACGCTCTGGTCCGATCCCTAATAAAAGGGTACGTAGGCAGCTCGATAAAAATTTAAGTACGACCAACATCATATGCATGCTTGTGTGCTTGTGGCCTAAGATTGACGGCTCGATCAAATAGTTGTTGTCTCTGGATCTTTAATATAACCTGCTTCACGCGTTGCTATGCAAGTCATAACACAGATCGAGAAAAAGATCATTCAGTTTTAGGTCGTGAAAGGACCAATGAGTTAGTTTTAGGTCATGAGGAGGACCGACGAGTCAGTTTAGGGTTATAACGAGGACCGACAAGTCAGTTTAGGGTCATAAAGAGGACCGACGAGTCAGTTTAAGGTCGTGATGAGGACCAACGAGTCAGTTTAAGGTCGTGATGAGGATTGACTAGTCATTTTAGGGTCATGAGGAGGACCAACGAGTTAGTTCAAGATTATGAGGAGGACCGACGAGTCAGTTTAAGGTCGTGAGGAGGACCGATAAGTCAGTTTAAAGTCGTGACAAGGATCGACGAGTCAGTTTAGGGTCATGAGGAGCACCGACGAGTCAGGCGTCAAATGTTAAGTCAAGATCTAAGAATGCGGGACTTTAGAATTAGGTTTATTGGAAACAAGATTTAAAATGATCGGAAGCCAAGCCACGGCTGAAACTTTTTGATTTATCGGGAAGAAACATTGCAAATTAATAGGTCGAGTTGAGACTTAAAAATTCAGGACAAAACTTGAGATAAAAATAATTTAAAAGCCCAGTTACGGCTTAAAAAATAAATTTATTGCAGGAAAAAGTTACAAATTAATAGATCGAGTTAAGACATAAAAATTTGGGACGAGGCATGAGATAAAAATAATTTTAAAGCCCAATTACGGCTTAAAAATTAAATTTATCGAAGGAAAAAGCATTTTTTTTAAAAAAAAATAATAAAGGTCTAGAAACTCACCCAATTATTATTATTATTATACGCCCACAAAAAGTTTTAACAATGTGTGCAAATAACAAGATAAGGAAAAACATGTATTAAAACCCCCAAACGGCCCCTTTTAAAACACTAAAACGTCATAATGGCAGTCTGACACAATGTGACCGTTGACAACCTGGCAGTCGCCAAGACAAAACCCCTCTGACATGGCGGTCGCCGGGTAAAAACCCTTACAACATGGCGGTCGCCGTGTGTCTTTTGGGAAACCTGGCGGTCGTTGCCTTAAGAGTTGGCGACTGCTAACTCTAGGCGCGCGTAAGGCCCCTTTGAGGCACGGGTGTGGCTCATTCGCTCCCTCCTCACTCTCTCTCTAAACCCCGGTGCTCTCAAGCTCTCTCTAGACTATCTCGTGCTCCTAAACACTCTCCCATCTCTTAAACTCTCTCACATCTCTCTTGTTTTCCCAGTTTCTTTCTTGCTTCTTAGCATTCTCACAATATTTATTCTATTATTCGTGATCCCTTTTCTCTTCATGGTGGGGCAGGGCCATGGCGATGACGATTCGGGGTTACGACGGAACCCTTCTGCTAGTGGGGGCACTTTCACGCAGCCCACTGCTGCGATGGATGCTCTTGTGCTCGAGGCGGAGCTAGCCTCCCATCGAGTTACTGAGGAGGCGCGAGCAGCAGCTGAGGCTCGGGCAGCTGCTGATGCTGCGACAGAGGCCGCGATGGCTGACTTTTAGGCCCCCGATGCTAGAGACAGTCATCCGGAACCTTTTGACCCGTATACGTATGATCCATTACCTCATTGCGCGGTTCCACGTGGTTTGAGGCGCTATGAGCCCCCGGATGATGCGATTGCCGTCGACATTCTTTTGTGAGAGCCCGACCACCTCATGTCTCATCGACGCCCATCGGTAAGTACCCCATTCCTACTTTTCAATACCGAAGCATGGAAAATATAAAACGTAGACGCACGTTTAGAATCCCCCATATGATGTGATTTGATGCCGATGACTGATGATGATGATTTATTTCTGATGTGTTTGAATGACTTTGATGATTTGGAAGTTGATTGATGGATGATGATTGGAATTTGAGTTTAACTTAGGTACCTATGCAATGGAAATCAAAATAGTAGCGACAATTAGGATGTTTCAAACAACCAAAGAAAATGGCGATTATTTTAGCAAAAATCACAAAATAAAATGTTTAAGCTTTTATTGTTTATTTTGAGAAAAACACAAATTTTGGGGAAGAATTTTTGTTTTGATTTTTTTAATTTTTTTTTATGTATGCAAAAGGGGAAACTTTTATCAAAATCTAAGGCAACTTTGTCAAAAATCTTAAAACTTGGGGCAAAATTTTCTGAAAATCAAGAAAAAAAATTTGAAAATTTTCGGAAACCTTAGAAAATGGGAAAGAACTTTAGAAAATTTAAAATTTTGAAGAATTTTCTGGAGTTCTTGAAAATTTAGAGAATAATTCTATAAATTTGAAGAAAATTTTAAGAAAATTTTGAGAAAATTCAAGAAAACTTTAAGAAAAAATTTTGAGAAAATTTTAAAAAAATCATAGAAATTTTTAGAAAAACTTAGAAATTTTTAGAAAATCTTGAAAATTTGAGAAAAATTTTAGAAAATTGAAGAAATTTTTAAGAAAATACTGAATTTTTTTAGAAAAACTTATAAATTTTTAGAAAATCCTAAAAATTTGAGAAAATTTTAGAAAACTGAGGAAAATTTTAAGAAATCCCAAGAAATTTGAGGAAAATTTTGAATATTTGTTGAGAAAATTCTAAAAATATTTAAAATTTTGAGAGAGTTAACACAAAAATACAGAGATTTGCCCGGTGCACCAAGGCTTAAGGTTACTAGGATGTGCAAAAAATCATGAACTTAAGGTTAGGGCACCTGGTTTTCTAGGGCTTGAAAGGACCGAAAGAACCTAGGTTTTGTTTTCAGTTCTTTTTTTTTGGCACTTTGCTTGCTTGATCTGTCCTTTATGTATTTTCCATCTGTATTCTTTTACAGGCTGGTCATTATGTCCGGGGCTTCGGAGGTTCTGCCTCCTGGGAGGTGTTGGAGTGGTATGATGCCCTCCCTGCTCCTAGCCGAGCTTATATTGATGCCTCAGGTTTCGCTCGTTTCATACCCCTGCTGGGTAAGACAAGCAACGATCGGGTATGGCTGACAACCCTGGTCGACCGGTGGTGGGATACCGCCAACACCTTTCATTTCACCACCTTCGAGGCTACTCTGACGCCTCTGGATTTTGCCATCATCACCGGCATCCGAGTTGGAGGAACCTCAATCCCATTCGATCCCACCATTGAGCAGTCTGCTGACGCATTGCTGTATTTCCTCAGGGCTATCCCCACGCAGATGGACCGGGATCAAGTCAGATACACCTGGTTCTTCGACCATCTTCGACACTTTCAGTGCACCGAGCCTCGCCACTACGAGTGGGTCGCTCGAGGCTTTCTTATGTATATGTTCGGTAACTTCATGTTTTCGAACAAGGAGAATACCGTTCACTTGCATTACTTGGGCGGCCTAGCTCGTCTTGATCGGGTCGCATCGTACGATTGGGGCGACGCTAGTCTGGCCACTCTATACAGTTTTATGAGGACACTGACCCGGTTCCCTCAGGAGCTTAGCATTGGGGGATACTGGAGGGTCTGGGAGGTACGACTTAATTTTCGCAGTTCTTCACCCATTTCTGTTATCTGTTATTTCTGCCAGCTGACATCTTCTTCTTTGCAGTTGTGAACCTACGAGTTCCTCAGGCTTCACGTCCCGGCGAACTCTGCGGCAGACCCTCTGGTTATTCCTCGTGCAGCTCGGTGGTCCCGTGGGATGAAGGGGAAGAAAGCTGGAGGGAGGGATCTTGACCAGTTCCAGGTGTCTTTGGACCAGCTGACCCCCGACCAGGTATCTTTATTTACTGTTCAATACACTGCTTTCTGTATTATGTTGCTTACTACGTTGTTCACTCTACTGCACTAGGCACTGTTTACTGCACACTATTCATCATACCATATGTCTTACTGTTCCTTGCATTAAATTGTACTTTGCAAGTCCATTGGGATGTCGGAGGGGGGTAGAGGATCGGGCTGGCGCGGATCTGATGTGTAGTCGGGATACCTCTGCGAAGCGTATCCTGCTGGAGGGCTCAATTGGGGAGGAGTACTCCCTGGGAGAATTAGTGGTTCGCCAGTCACTCGGCCTGAATGACTTTCGAATCCCAGTGGTTCCTCCGGCCTGTATGCGCCGGACTTAGGATCTGGGCCCCGCCGACCTGCTGTTGGAGATAATGGGGACCCTTGCTATGGACCTGCTTATAGCGGAGGGAGACTACATGGCCTGGGCCCGGGCTCATCTGATACGACCACTAGGACCCGACCCAGTTGCCCCAGGGGGTAGGAGGCGAGGACAGGAACCAGAGGTTGCTGGTATTGGTGTTGCTGGTGCTACTGCTGGAGCTGCCGATGCTGGTCCTGCTGCTGTTGATGCTGGTCCGGATGGTGGAGCTATAGTTGGGAGAGCCGAGATACCCTGGACCGTATCTTCCTTTGTGGATGGGTATGCTTTCGACATTCCTATCCAGGTTCCTCCAACCCCAGAGTTCCGACCATAGCACGCTCAGGTTTAACCCTTTTCTCACTATTTCTTTTTTTTCCCTTCTTCATTCGTAGATTACTCAGTTATGTATTATTTCTTTATAGACGGATCAGGCTTGGTTGGATCATCTCATGCTGGTGATGAGCGGCCTGCGGACGCTTGTTCGCCCGCAAGATGCTGCTCTGCGTGCAGCTGGGGTTCCTTTTGCCCCTCGGTCAGTAAGTGCTTGTCCCATTTAATCTTTTTGTTTCTCCTTTGTACCGTTTTCTTATTATTTTTTTTCTCTTTGGACAACCACCTGTAGCTGTTGTTGTTCCTCCCCCTGCTCCTACCCCTGCCCCTGCCCCAGCTCCAGCACGTGGTCGCGGGTCTCGTGCTTCCTCCAGAAGGTCGGTTTCGTCTACTCGGAGCCGATCCAGAGTTGCTTCTTCCTCCAGCCGCGATGATGGTGACGACTTCGATAGACTCTTCGAGGATGACAGCTAGGAGGAGGCTGGCCCTTCCCGGTGAGTTTGCCCCAGGCATGCATGAGAGAGAGAGAGAGCTTCTTCCCCCCCAGTCTTTACTTTTTATGGGCCTGCGTGCCCTAGTCAGATACATTTTTTATACATTTGATCCATAGGCCTGCGTACCTCAGTTTTGTTGGATATTGGGCCTGGGTGCCTCAGTTTACATTCTGATACATTATACCGCATTTTTGGGCTTTCGTGCCATTTTATTATCTTCTTATCCACCTGCTGTATGGCTCTCTCTTATTTACTGCTCAAACTACTTTAGATGCATAGTTCAGATGTCACAACTAATACAAATCACACAAACTGAAAACTGCCCTACACCTGCCATATTTGAACATGGCGGTCGCCACTTTCCCAAAATGTATACTTGGTGGTCGCCCGTTTTAACATGGCGGTCGCCTGGTCAAAGGGATGATGTCACTGTACTATGCTTTTTAGAGTTAGCGGTCGCCAGCTCTAAGATGGCGGTCGCCACATTAATCGTGTCTTTTGCCAACATTCTAATTTCCCACCCTTCCTATCCTTATAAATACAGTCTTGGATGCCCATTCACTGTTACTCTGACTCAGATGGCTTCTCCTCTTTCTCTATGGATTGAAACACTTTCTCACATTGAACGTCTGAACTTCTCCCTATTTGGCTTGAATGCCCTTTTTTCACTGAGAACCGTGAAGATTAACAGACCTTTACTGATGGCTGCTGCACAACTGTGGGATCTACAGTCCCATGTCTTTCGGTTTGGTCTTGAAGAACTCTATCCCACTGTGGAGGAGTTTGCTTCCATTTTAGACTTGGCTCCGCGAGGCTCTGTTATCGTTCCTACTCCCTTCCTCTCAGTTCGGCAGTAGGTGATGCAATTTTGTGGCCTATCCAGGATGGAGGCTTCCCTTCTGACCTCGGGTGACTGTCTTGACATCTCATGGCTTATTGAGAAGTTTCATCCTACTGGTGACCTCCGCGATCTAGACTTTCAGCTACGACGCCGTTATGCACTTTGCTACTGCCTCCTAGCCTAGTATCTACTTGTCCCTTCTGATGGGTGGGTTAGTTGTGTCCTGGTTGATATTGCTGGCCAAATGTGGATGGGGAGAGACTTCGTGCCCCTTGTTTTGGTTAAGAGACTGCTAGGCTTGGACGCTGTTCTTCGTGACGAAACCACCACCATTGTTGGCAGCCCCTTGCTTCTCCAGGTGATCTTAACATTCTTCCTCTATATCAAATTCTTTGTTACACTGTAAAGCTTTTCTCTTACTGTTCTAACTCGTGCTACAGATCTGGCTGATGGAGAAGTGAATCTTATACAGAAGGCCCCCACTGACAGGCACAATGCCGTGACTTTTCTTTACCGCCTGCATTATCAGATATGTGACACTGAGGCATCTTGGCGATAATATCTTTCTGCTTTGACTGGCCCAGACATTACCTGGCAGTGCCCCTGGTGGCGGATTCCTACTATGACTCTGACCACTATGGAACATCCTGGTGTGTTGCTGATTGGTCAGCGTCAGACAACTTTCTACTACCCTCACAGGATCATGCAGCAGTTCGGGCGAAGTCAGATCATATTTCCCAGCATTCGAGGTCGTTTGTTTTCTTCTACACTGCGGGCTCCTTTTTTAGCACAGTATCGGGATGCCTGGCCATCTCGCTCATTGATGGAGATGCACGAGTTGCAGTGTTGTGATCTTTCTGCTGAATACAAGATATGGTTGACACAAGATAGGAAAAAGAAAGATAGAGAAGTGAGGAAATAAGCAGCGAAAAGGAGAAGAGTTTGAGGATCACTGCTTTATTTTGAAAAATTTCACAGCTTCTCTTTTTTTTTTCAGAGTTTGGGACTTGCGTGCCTTCCCTTTATTTAAGAACTTTCTAGTCTTATCTGAAGTAATTAACAACTCCCACTTTGTGTTTAAGATGGTTTAAATTTATCCAAAGCTTGAATGTCTTTATTATCAAAATCCAAAAATTAATTTGTATTGGTCTTACCCAGATTCAAAGATGGTTAAAAATAAAAAAAAAAAGTGGCCGTACTTCTTAAAGAAGCTGCCTCTTATCCCAAAAAGATGGAATCAGGCCTTAACATAGTTCGGGGTCAGTTTTCGCTCAAGTGTTGACACTCTCATTTCATAATGCCTTAACTTTTACCAAGATCGCCCTTTCAGATTTTTAGCCTTGCGGGCTGCTCTAACTTTTACCTGAATTGCATTTTCGATTTTTAACTCAGCGAGCTTCTATTTTATTTTTATTTTTACCTTAGGGATAGTACTTTTTGAGTTGATCAAGGTTAACTGGAGTGGAAAACACATTGCCATCCAAATCCATGATAATGACTGCACCACTGGTCGTGATGGTTTTGATGAGAAACGGTCCGAACCAGTTTGGTTTAAACTTGCCCATTGGGTCAAAGATAGAAGCTCTGATTTTCTTGAGGACCAAATCCCCTTCGTTGAGGTTCCGAGTCTTGACCTTCTTATTGAATGCTCGAGCTATCCTCATTTGGTAATCTTGTACATGAAATAGGGCTTGTAGTGTTCTTTCATTAAACAAGTGCAACTCCTCCATTTGGTTCATCTGCCATTCTTCTTATGAGATATTGGACTCAGTCACAACCCTTAGTGAATGGATTTCCACCTCAATGGGCAGCACAGCCTCCATCCCATTCACTAGAGAGTATGGCGTTGTTCCTGTTGAAGTTCAGATTGACGTATGGTAGCCCTAGAGTGCAAATGGTAGATGTTCCGACAAATCTTTACGTGAGTTGATCATCTTTTGCAGAATTTTCTTGATATTTCTTGTTTGCTGCCTCGACTGCCCCGTTATTCTACGGTCGATATGGCGAGGACTTGTGAGCCGCTATCCGGTATTCCTCGAAGAGATCCAAGACTTCCCCTTGGAAATGTAAGCCATTATCCGAGATGACCTCGTGGAGAACTCCGTACTGACAAATGATATTTTGCCTGATGAACTTGGCAACATGGGAGGCTTTCAATACCTAGTAGGAAGCAGCTTCCACCCACTTGGTGAAATAATCAATGGCCACTAAGATAAACTCATGTCCATTAGATGCCTTCGATTTTATTCTGTCAATCACGTTGATGCCCCATACTGAGAACGGCCATGGTAACATTAGATTATACAGCTGAGACGAGGGAACGTGCATGAGGTTTGCATGAATCTGACACTTATGACACCTCTGCACAAACTGTATACAATCTGTCTCCATCGTCATCCAAAAGTACCCTTGTCACAGTATCTTCTTGGCTAACATATTTCCGTTCATGTGCGATCGACAGACTCCAGCAAGTATCTCTTTCATCAGCTCTTGGCCTTCTTCAGTGTTTACGCACAACTTGTTGACCCCAGAATGTCCTTATTTGTACAGTCTACCCTTACAAATGACAAATTACCTAGATAGTCGTCGTATTGCCCTTTTGTCCTTTTTGTTGGCAAACTTGGGATATTCCTTTCTCTATGAAGTTCTGAATGTCAAAGTACCGTGGAATGCCGTCAGTGCTTTCTTCAATAACAGCTGTCATCTCATACGTCAGCTTTCTCTTTTGCTCAATTATCAAAGGTCTCATCCGCACTCTGGGTGGTATGTCAATCATAGATGCTAGGGTGGCCAATGCATCGGTGAACTTGTTCTGCAGTCTTGGTACATGGGTAAAGATTACTGATTCAAAGCACGGTATCAGCTTCTCCAGCTCTTGAT
>JAOTRH010103097.1:0-15785 GCA_034768845.1 Heliamphora exappendiculata
GAGGGTATCTATGGCAGTCTCAATACTGGAAACATGGAAAGCCTATTATGCTGGTGTATTCCAATCGTATGAGGACGGTGGATGTGTTTTGAGGCAAAAAGCAAAGTTTTTTGAGGTTTAATATTTTTATTTTTAGAAACTTTTTGTATACATTTATAAAAACAAGATTTATATTAATTATGAAAATATTTTAAAAAATAAAATAAGAAATTTTCGTTTTCACAATAAAATAATAATTTTATCATATTATTTTAATTGTTATGCAGTAAAATATTATGTACTCATTATATAAGCTCTTGTTGATATGTATGAGAATTTTATATAATTATTCTTATGTTCTCATTTGAGTTTAATGACACACCATGTTTTTGTCGAAATAAAAATATCCTCATCGATATATATGGGTACACTACGTTTTCATAATATTCATTATTATGTAATTAAAATTATAGTATCGCAGTGTTCTCTTTGTTATATAATGAGATATTATATTATTATTAATTCATATATCTGCATTATGATATCATGCCACACTCTGTGTTTGTCATAATTATGTAAATTATCGTGCCGCATTACAATAGTTTTATAATGTTCTCATTATTATGTTTTAAAATGAGAAACTCATTTCTCATTATTTCTAAGTTTTTAATACATAAAATATTGTACCATAATAAAAATAATAATAAATGCATTAGGTAATGAGAACTAAGAATAAAAATTCATATTAATAATGTAAAATTTTACCTTTACTGTTTCAACTGATAAAATGTTAACATTAATTTAAATGAAATATAAACAAGTATTTACAATAATAAAATGCAAATAATAATAAGATATCGTACAAGATAATATCATTTTTTCTTATTTAACCAATTGGCTTACACCCATAACATCGTAACATAATCAAGACACTAAGATCTATTGAGTTATTTAATTAGTGATAGGGATCTTATTCCAAGACAAATTGTTAAAATAAAATTGATAATTAATTATCCAGTATATATCAAATGGTTAACCTAATATAAAAAGTTGTCATTTCACATTTCTAAATTAAGTAAATAATATTCCATGTTTGTGACTCTCTCTCTCTCTTTTTCTCCGATATTTTTATCATGCTTTGTGACTAATTCTCACAGAGAATACGCATAAGAGAAAAATACTACTCTCATTTTCTCTTATTGGGTTATCTCAATTTTATTTTTATTGATATATTAGTGCGAGGAGAATATTTTCATCCATTAGAAATTCATTTTATAAATGATACGGAAATTTATTATTTTTTTATTTTTGGTTATATATTTTTTAGATTTTAAAAATAGTACATTTTTAGTTTTAAAATATGACATATGTTAGGTGGAGTTAGTTTTAGAAAAATGGAGGTTTCTGACTTTTGAGAGGTCATAAGCAAGCTATTAAACTGCCTAAAAATTTAGTTAGCTCTGCAAATGAGTAACAACACTAAATATACAAAATAAAATATTTAGGTAATTAAATTGAGAGAAAAAACAAGTGATTGAATTCATTACAATAATTTTAACGAGTTCAAATCAAGAGTAGGATGCTAAGATATTAGGACTTATACAAAGTTAAATGACCCTTTCTTTACTTCCAACTAAATGGTTATTTCAATTGAGGAGTGAACATTTGGTAATTCAAAAAATACTATGTTATTATTGTAATTGTCTTAACTATTAGATTTAAAAGTGAGATTATGGAAAACATAAGAGTGAAAAACTACTGTTCTAAGGGATAAAACCAAAACTTTAACATTGTACCATTTAGTGATGGATATTGGATGGGAGATTCTAAATGCACACATTGGTCTTCTACGTTGCCCATAAGTACAACTATTTATGTATTGTGTATAATTTTTTAATACATTTTGTTGGGCAAAAAAAACAAAATCTAATACTGTACTGTCAAAACAAGCAGAATATACAGAAACTTAAAACAAATAGCAGAAAATAAATTCTTACGAACAGACACAAAAAACTCGAAGTATTGTAGGTCATCGAGGCTAGTATTGAACACTATCTCCTTAAGATAGATTTGTCCCTCGCGAGCGCTCCATTGTGGAATTTGACCGTTGGGTTTTTGATAAATTAGGTTAACGGTAACCGGATTTTAAATTCAAGTTTTGAAAATTTTAAATAAATTTTCTCTAAAAATATAAGCTACTTAGGTCGACCCACGACTCGAACCCGAGCCCGGCCCGGCTCGGTTGGTAGGATGGAAGACGGCGACGGCAGGCAGGGGTGTGTGAAATGGGTCAAACCCTCTGTTGAGTAGGTCCTCCACCATCTACAAAATGGGTACCCCCAACGGGCACACCTATTAATTCAACTCTAGCTTATATATACCCACAAAGTTTCTCATGAATTTCCAATGTGGAGTTGAAGAATTCTATTTCCATTAAACCCAACAAAATCTATGTTTAAGCGACGACTTTGAACATCAATTTCTTATTCACCTCTTATAAGATTTTTGTAAATGAATATACGTCGTTCATCTCATCGCAGAAGAGCACGCGTAGTGATTCAGACCCAATTGAAAAGACGGATGGGTCTCACATTTATTTTGGCCCAAAATTTACCAAAAATAAGATTATTCAAATCCGATTTTAACAATTCCCCATATGATTGAGAAATTGCTACAAAATCAATGCTTATACAAATGTAAATTCACAAAAGAGAGTACAAGCGAAAATCTCCCCCATAAACATAGGTAGCTTGTGGCTTTGAACGTTCCCATGTAAAAGTCTATCGAATTTATTAGATAATCCGTGAATATGATTTCTTGAATTGTTTAACCGTTTGTGTAAATCAAGACAATAGAAAATCACATAGGATATTTCCAAACACCGTTTGGTTCTCATGATTGTGTTCATTTTGGCCCTGAACCACCTTATTTTCATGGGTGCTCTAGAGAAATTTAGCTTTATCATTCTCATAGAACTGGCCTAGTTCACACCCACATATGTGATTTCTTTTTAAGAGTATCCTACAATACTCCACTTGAATTTTCAAGATATAAGAATCATTAAAAGCTTAACTTATCCTGAACTCGCTGCAGTATCACATTGTCATCTTAGAAATGAGTAGGAGAAATTACCTCCACTGTGATCCTCTTGAGTCATTCACAACTTAGTTGTTCCTTTGAACCTAGATCTTGGAATCTTCTGTCAGCTAAGTTGGGTGTCTGTTATGATAACTCTTTAAGTTATAAGCTTTAAACTCATTTTTCTCGATGATCGACAAACTTGCTCTCTAGCTAAATTTTTAGTTAGCGGATCCACGATGTTATCCTTAGAATTTATATAGTATATTGTGATAACTCCATTAGAGAGAAGTTGTTTTATTGTATTGTATCTTCGACGTATATGTCAAGACTTACCATTATACATATTACTCTGTGCCATTTCAATTGCCGATTGACCGTCACAATAAATACAAATTGCAGGCACAGGTTTTTGACCACATTGAAATGTCCTCTAGGAATTGGCGAAGCCACTATGTTTCTTCCATTGCTTTATCTAAAGCAATAAACTCAACTTCCATTGTGGCTTTGGCGATACACATTTACTTGAAAGATTTTCAAGACACTGCTGCACCAATTAAAGTAAAGACATATCCACTTATGAATTTTGAGTATTTAGTATCAGATATCCAATTCGCATAACGAAACTTTTTTACTACGCCTAGATATCTCGTATAGTGCAATTCATAGTTAAGGGTATATCTTAGATATCTTAGTACCCTAACTATTACCGTTCAGTAATTTATCCATGGGTTACTCGTGTATTTGTTTAATTTATTGACAGCACACGTAATGTCTGATTGAGTACAATTAGTCACGTACATTGAGCTACTGATAATTCGAGAATACTTTAGTTGAGATATGCCATCTCCTGTATTATTTGATAAGTGGAGATTTAAATCTATAGATGTTCTCGCTAGACGATTATCATATTTCTTGACTTTTTAAAGAATTTTCTCAATATAATGTGATTAAGACAACACATATCTTTCGGATGTTCTAAAAATTTTAATTTATAGTAAAACATCTGCAACACTCAGATTTTTTATGTCAAACTTACTGTTTAACATTTTTTTGATAGTTTTAATCATATCTTGACTACTACGAATAATGTGCATATCATCAACGTAGAGACAGATAATGACATATTACATTTCTGTGTCTTTGAAATAAATACACTTGTCACATTCATTTATTATGAATCCATTTGACATCATTACATTGTCAAATTTCTCATGTCATTATTTTGGAGCTTGCTTGAGACCATACAAAGACGTAACAAGCTTATACACTTGCCTTTCTTTCCCTGGAACCACAAACGCCTCTGGTTGTTGCATATATATATACATATATATATATATTTCCATTCAATTCTCCATTTAGAAATGCTGTTTTAACATTTATTTGATTTATCTCAAGATTGTACAAGGCTGTTAAAACAATTAACATCCTTATTGATGTTATCCTTGTAACCGGAGAATATTTCCCAAAATAGTCCATCCCTTCATTTTGCTTATATCATTTGATAACAAGTCTTACTTTGTATCTGTCTATTGAACCATCTGCTTTCATTTTTCTCTTGAGTATTCATTTACATCCCAGAGGTTTATTACCTCGTGGAAGCTCCACTAATTTCCAAGTATGATTTTGCATGATGGATTCAATTTCACTATTGACAGCCTCTTTCCAATAAGATGATTCAGGTGTGGACATCGCTTCCTGAAAGCTTTGAGGCTAATTTTCTAACAAATAAGTTAGAAAATTTGAACCAAAAGATTTTGAAATTCTTACCCTTTTATTGCGTCTGGATTCATCTTTATTTTCTTTTTGGTCTTGACTATTGTTCGTTGCAGTGTCATAAGTCCTTTTAAGATAACTTGATTCTCATGTAGAATTACACGAAAGAACAGCTTCAAAAAATCACACATTTCTTGATTCAATAATAATATTCACATGGATATCTTCAATTTCTAACTTATACATCAGAAATCGATATGTACTTCTATTATTTGTATACCTAATAAATGTACAGTCAACGATTTTTAGTTCTATTTTTGTTCTTTTAAGAACGGAGACTGCCACCTTATCTAAACACCGCCACACTTTAAAGTATTTGTAAGAAAGTTTACGACCTTTCTATAATTCATATGGCATTTTATTTATTTTCTTGTGGGCAACGTATTGAAAATATAATTCGTGAAAAGTAAAGTTTTCCTCCACAAATTATGAGGTAAACCAGAACTTATCAACATGACATTCATCCTTTTCTTTAATGTTCGATTTTTTCGTTCAGCAACACCATTTTACTATGGCGAATAAGGTTCCGTAGTTTGATGTATAATATCGTGTTCTGAATAAAACTCACTAAAAGGTGATTTATATTCATCACCTCTATCACTTCAAAAAAAATTTATTTTTTGTCAAGTTGATTCTCAACTTTATTCTTATACTGTGCAAATATGGATAATTCTTATATTTACTTTTCAATAAGTAAATATAACAATAACTTGTACAATCATCTATAAAAGTAATAAAATACTTTTTACCATCTCTAGTTTGCACAAACTTTAAGTTACAAATATTATTGTGAATTAATTTTAGAGGTTTGATACTCATTTTAATTGAATAAAAAGGCAATTTAGCAAGTTTTGCATCCACGCAAATTTTACATTTATGATTTGGATTGATGTAAAATTTAGATAAATAATCATTGTTAACTAACATACGTAAAGCATTATAGTTAACATAACCTAGCCTACTATACCACACATTAGATAACTTAATCTTATTACTTGTAGAGAATACAGTCATTACATTGAGTTTCAAAAGCCTATCACTCACATATCCCTTTCTCACAAACATCTTACTCTTGGTGAGAATAACTTTCTCAGACTCAAAGACTAACTTGAAACCCCTCTTACTCAACAATGGCCCTGAAACTAAGTTCTTCCGGATATTCGATGGAGTACATCGTTGAGTGTTAGTCCCTTGCCAGACGTCATCTTCAAAATCACTGTCCCTTAGCCTTCAATCTTGGAAGTCGAAGAATTTTCTATGAAGAGTTGATCTCCATTCTCCATCAGTTGATAGGTTGTGAACATCCTCTTGTCTGAACACACATGACAAGTAACCCCAGTGTCTACCCACTTCAGATACCACAGCAAAAAGGTTGATTTCTGACACGTCGCATGAAAGATTCTCCACTTCTGTCATATTGATTTGGGCAGTTTTTTGCTTCTTGTTGGGGTTCTCCTAACTCTTCTGTTTGCAGCAGTTTTTAGCCAAGTGTCCTGGTTTATCACATACATAACATTTGCCTTTGAATTTATTTGTGCCACTGCCTTTGGTATTATTTGTAGAGAACTTTCTTTTCTTGTTGGATTTTTCCCCTTGTTCCACCACGTTAGCTTTGGACTCTATAGAGGGATTTTCAATTCTTTTGTCGGAGACTTTGTTGACTTCTTCAATCCTCAGCCTCACAATTAAGTCCTCAAGTCTCATCTTCTTGCGTTTATGTTTAAGATAATATCTGAACTTTTTCTAAAATGGCGGCAATTTTTCAATAATTGCAGCCACTTGGAATGATTTACTTATTATCATTCATTCTACATGAATTTTATGCAGGATCAATTGGAGATCTTGAACTTAACTAATAACTATCTTGGAATCCACCATCTTAAAGTTTAGGAATCTACCGACAACGAATTTTTTTATTCTGGCATCTTCCGTTTTGTACTTATTGTCTAGGAATTTTCACAACCATTTTGTTGTCTAGATTGGACTATACACATTATACAATATGTTACCCAACATTTTGAAGATGTAGTTTTGACAAATAAAATCAACATGTTTCCATGCTTCCACAGTGGCAATGACTTGCCTATCTGTCTCGTCCTTCGTAAGAGTTGGCGAATCTTCATGAATTTTTTTTGTCAAATTCAGAGTCGTGAGATAAAATAACATATTCTGTTGCCATCTCTTGAAATCAGAACCATCGAACTTCTCCGGCTTCTTCCCGTGATTCACGGGTACGGTAGGAACAACCAGGGGTACAACAGGCACACTTACAGGAACAGTGGTCGTGATCGTATTTCTAACACTGACATTTTTAGTGGCTATTTTTGTATAGACAGAAGATCAACACAGAATCAAATACTTGTAAATTTAAAATAAGTATTTGAATAACTAGAAACAAAACTGAAATAGAAAATCAAAACTGGAAAGAACACAGTTTTGAAAACTAGAAACAAAACTGAATTTAAATAAACCGAAAATAAAAATCTATAAAGCAAAGTACAGTAAAGGTCTTTTAGAAAAATCAACTTTATCTTAAAATTGTTGGGCAAAAAGAACAAAATCCAATATTGTACTGTCAAAACAAACAGAAAATACAAAAACTAAAAACAAAGAGCAGAAAATAAATTCTTACGAACAGACGCAAAAAACCCAAAATAATATAGATGAGCGAGACTTGTGTTGAACATTATCTCCTTAAGATAGATTTGTCCCCCATAATGGTGCTAATGGGATTCACGGACTTCAATATCCCATGATACAGTGATCACACTCGGAGAAGAAGAACTCCAATCTACAGGTACAGCGAATCGACAAGTGTTTGTACTCTCCGACTCTTAAACTTTTTGTACACACAATGAATGTAATGATAGGAATGATATTGAATGCCAAATTCGTTCATAATGGTGTGTTTAAATAGCCATTGAAATGGCTTTCCAGAAAAGTCACTACACTTATTCAGAACTGGTGTAGCTTCTCGTCTTTGGTGCTCAAACGCTCCACGAGCGCCCAACACTGGAGTTTAGAGGGGGTCTTTGCGACCGTTCAACACCGGACATGGGGCACTCGAGCGCTCTGTGAGTGCCTTATTTGGTTTGGTTTTCGTGATGGGTACTCGAGCACTCTGCGAGCATTCCATTCTGGAATTTGATCGTTGGGTTTTTGACCTGTTAGGTTAACGTTAGTCGAATTTTAAAAATTTTATTTAAATAAAAATTTCTAAAAATATAAGCTCCTCAAGTCGACACACGACCCGAACCGAAGCCCAACCCGGCTCGGCCGGTCGGATTGATGGCGACGACGGCGTGTGTGTGTGAAATGGGTCGAACTCACCATTGAGTAGGTCATTCCTTGTCAACAAAAATGAGTACCGCTAAGGGGCATGCCCTTTAGTCCAATTCTAGCTAATATATATCCACAAAGTTCCTCATGAACTTCTAATGTGGGATTGAAGAATCCCACTTTCGTTAAACTCAATAAAATTTATGTTCAAACAACGATTTTGAATACCGATTTCTTGTATACCACTTATCAGATTTTTGCAAATGAATATACGCTGTTTATCTTCACACATAGGAAAACGCGTAGCATCCCGGACTCAATTCAAAAGACTGATGGGTTCCACATTTATTTTGACTCAAAATTTGTCAAAAATAAGATTATTCAAATATAATTTTAACACATTTAATGAATATACTACATAAAAAGTCTGTGAATTTAGATTTCGTTCATTTTAATGTAACATAATTTTTTAGTAAAATATTTTTTATGTAAAATATTTTTATAAAAAAAGTTTATTCTTTTGTTTTCATTTTCTAGTAATCTATTGACGTCTAAAAAATATTTTTAAAATAAAATTTTTTATTATTGGATTGAAACAAGAAATTTTCACAACAAAGTTATGAAAAATATTTGGATATGGTCCAATATCTCGTAGAGTTTCGTTACTGTATGCGATAGCTTTTCCTGTTGCTTTTTTTGTGATTTTTTCTATTTTTTCTATTTTTTTGATCTAAATTTTTTACTTTTTTAATTTATCATGATAAAACAAATTTAAAATATAACTGATTTGAATAGGGTTAAAAAAGGTTCATGAAAGACCAAAAAATGGCTTTTATTTTAAGCCTTTTTTCATTTTTTGGGTTATTTTTTACTTTTATGATTTCTTGTAATGAAAAAAATCTAAAAAATATAATTATTTAAACTAACGTAAAAAGATTTTGCTAAAGATGTTTTCAAGGTTTTTTGCGTCTTTAGAACTTTTTATTTTTATTTTTTAATTATTTGTTTTAATTTTTTGGTTTTTCGTAACAAGATAAATCTAAAAAGTATTAATATTTGAACTAACGTAAAATAATTTTATTAAAAACAAAAAAAAGCCTTAAAAAGTCTTCAAATAACTTTTTAAGGATTTTCTTTCATCTTATGAACTTTTATTTTAATTTTTTGATCATTTATTTACTTTTTTTTATTTTTCGTAACGAGAAAAATATAGTAAATATCGTTGTTTGCGCTAACGTAAAAGAAAATTCATTAAAAGATAAAAAAAGAAACATAAAAAAGCTTTACAAAAAATTATCTCAAACAGTAATTACCACCGCCGTTGACTTATGTGTCTTCATTTTAAGAATTAATAAAAAATATTTAAAAATCCATGAAGAGTCTAACTCATGACATGTTTCTTAAAAAAACAGAACATATTTTACTGAATTTTTTTAAAAAAATAATTTCATCTTATAATGTAACATATTTGACTTAAAAAAATTATTTTATCTATTTTTTGTTAATCGAATAATAAAAAATAAATAAAATATTTTACGTTAAAACGTATAAAGTCTTATTATCTCCCATTGACCATTGTTTTCTTGGAAATACTTAATCAATACATCAATTTTGTAATTCTTGCATCTCTAGGACTTGTTCTTTTGTAGAGAGTGTAACTAATTTGCATATAAATTTTTAATTTTCTGATGCTAGAGTTTTTTTAATTTTTTTGTTTTTTTTTTCTTTCTTTCTTTTTATCTTTATCTTTGATTTTATTTTACTTTATTTTTGGTTTCTTGCTAGCGTGCGCCTTGTAGCCCACTCCGCCTATTAACCATTTTCCAGTCTGCCTTGGGCTTAACGGATCGGCCCATAGGCCCATCTATTTTTATTGAAATGTAAGGTTTATAATTTTGTGGGTTTGGACTGGGGTCTATGAAGGCCCGGTTTATTTATTATTTACTTATTTGCCAACTGTATATGTCCCTAGCAAATTACTGGTATTTAAAGATATTTATTTAAATGAATTTGATTCAAAAATTAACTTCCAATAATAATTAAGAGAAAAGTAATTATTATAAAAATAACAAAAATAAGAGGGTTTTTGAATTACAAATAGATATGAGCAATGAGATAAAAAATGTGGGGTTTTAAAAGAAAATTTTAATATGAGAGGGAGAAAAAAGTGAAAAAGTTGCTGAAATTTTAATTATTGAATTAAAAAGGTATAAACTTTTGAAAGTTTTAAGTAAAACAAATATTACATCAAGACTTTTCTCCATTGTAATAGAGATGTTATGAATGTTCGCAAAATTATTATTTATTTTCATAGCATTGCTGCAAATCAATCGCAAATTGACACGTGTTTGTACAAAATGTTTTTACACTAAAATAATAGATCTTACTTTGTGAACCAAAGTTGAGGTCTAACTTTTGATAATTCTTGGACATTTAGCTTATTTTTACCTTTGTTGGACTTTTTTTTTTATTTTTTATTTTTGGGACAAAACTTTTTATTTTTTTTCAGTTTGTCTCAATGGGGAAAATCAAAAAAGAAAATTCATTGATCAAAAAATGAAAAAAAAAAAATCACTGCAGAAAGCAATAAGCAAAAAAAAATGAAACTTATTGGCTTATTGTTGTTTTTAAAATTATTTTTTTCAGTTTATCTTGACGAGAGAATTTTTAAAAGTAATAAATTTAATCAAATAATAAAAAGGTCTATCAAATAAAAAATACACAAAAAAAATAAGCTAATAAATTATCTCAAACCTGATCTGAGTACCACTTAAGAATATTTAATTAGAAGATTTCTCCATTTCTCATTGATGGTGGTTAGTATGGTTGAAATTAGTAACTTATAAATTATAACTTGTAATAGAAGTTGTAAGTATTTAATAAAGAATGTAGTTTATAACTGAAATAGAAAAAAAAAATTTATAATTTATAACAAAAATTATAAATATTTAAAAAATATTATAATTTATAATTACAATTACTAGCATTAATTTTGCTAAACGCGGAACAACCTCTCCAAAAACAAACAAGTAGCAACAAAAGAAGGTTTTGGCTATATGAATTGTTTCAAAAATATGAAACATGGGCCAAATTAGACCCATTTACATTAAGTTATGTCGTATTTTAGTAAAGCACTGTTTTAAAGTTTGGCTTTGGTGATGTAGACAGAAAAACGATAAATGTGAGCATATTGTTTATTTATTTATTAATTTATTTATTTTTTATGTTTTGTTTTAACGGTTAATAAGACGAGAAGTTATTAATAAATAAAAATGTAATTTGTTTTGGACAATCTTAAAATTCCAAAATCTTGACCAAATTTTAATACATGGGGGTGTTTGTCAAAACAGTAGCCTTTAGTTTTTTTGTTATTAATTTTAGTTATAAATTTTAATTTTTTTTAAATACTCATAACTCCTGTTACAATTTATAATTACTTTTTTTTATTTCAGCTACAAATTGTATTTTTTATCAAATACTTACAAATTCTGTTACAAACTACAATTTATAAGTTATTAATTTCAGTAATGCCAAACACCACTATTCATATTAAACGAGGTGCTCACTTTGTATAAGAATAAATTTAAAAGTTTAAAACACATTAAATTACCAGCCCCAAGTTCATGTTACCCAACTCTTGTTAAACAACCTTTTATTGAAGAATTACACAATTTATAAAATGCACAAGTTTTTTTTTTTAAAGAGTGCTAATAGTTAGTATGTACCTTATAATTATTAATTAAGCTATAACAAATCACAATGGTTAATAATAAAATAGCACAAAAATTTAGTAACAAAACCAATAAAAAATTCAAAATCACACGTGACATCGTTTTGTAATGAAATACTAAAAATCCATAATTCAATTAGAATTAATCAAAAATTCATACGCGCTCTCTGACCAAAATAATTTGCAATAATAATTCAAAAAAACTCATAACTAAATTCTAAAGCCAGGTTCATTTATTATTTTTAGGAATTATATATATATATATTTAATAACCTACATTTTTTTTCATTAGTTATGATCATCTCTCTTAAAGTTTTTACGAGATGCTCTCCTTCTCATTCATTTTGAAGAATTCTACCTCAGCAAGGACAGCAACTGTGCACAACGACCTTTAAAGCATTACAGGTAAAAATCTTCTCTCTAGTTCTTAGAAGTGATTGGATGGTTCTATTGGTTCTGTTATAGTTGGGCTCACTTTGAATGATTCATACGATTTATTTTATTATGTTAGTTTAAGAGTATTTTAATAGATTTTGATAATTTTATTAGTTCATAAATTTTAATTCGTTGATTTAAAAAGATTATATTTGATTGTTTTCAAAAAAGATAGTGTTGCCAAATAAATCGGCATTTTATGCTATTTGTGCTGACACATTACGCTAAATGGGTAAACACTTAGTGTTCTTGAACTGAACGTTTTGTATCGATATCAATTAGCTTTCGGTCGACACCTACAAGCAAAGTACACTTGATAAACTCAAGTGTACCGACACCATTGAAGTTTAGGGTCGACACCTTAACAGTTTTGCTTGAGACGTTTTAGGAATTAAAATGCGTCGACACCAATGATCTATATATTGTGTCGATACCTCAAGTATTAGACAGGGATCCAAGTTGAGTTGATACTAGTTTTAACTTGTGTCAATACCAAATCAGGGTCGAATGAGCATGATGAGTCGACACCAATGCGCAGATGAGTCGACACCCCAGTACCTTAATGGGATTTAATTTGTGTCGACACCAAGACATACTTGAGTCGACACACCAAGTGATCATCTGGGTTTTAGGCGCCGAGTTCTAAGTGTCGATACCAGAGATAACATGAGTCGACACCTTGATACCGTCTGTGAAACTCGAAGTGTGTCGACAACAAGACTTCAAATCATCCCCGTAACACTGACCCAAATGTGTCGATATCAAAGAATGAATGAGTCGACACAAAGGTACCTTTCGAAAATAAGTAATTTGGATCGACACCAAAGAAGACAAATGTTGACACCAAAATTCCAGTAGCCAAGTCGGACTGAAAGGGTCCACACCAAAGTGAAAAAGTGTCAACCCTGAATTTCTAGTAGTTAAAGTCTTTCATCTGAGTTGACACCAACGTAGACATGAGTCGACACCATGAAACAGACCATGAAGTCTTGAGTCAACACAAACTCTGATATGAGTCGATACCAAGGTTCGAGCTGAAAAAATAAAGTAATGTAAGGGTCAACACCAAAAGTATCATGAGTCGACACCATTGTGTGGGTGAAAAAATACAGAAATAAGGTCGACACTAACGAAACACTGAGTCGACACGTTTACCCAATAATAAGGCCACGCCCAAATTGTGTTGACACCAAAGGAAATTTTGTCGACACTTGCGACGGAATTCAAAAAGGGCGCTGGTTCGAATAGTAATATTTTCAGAGCATTTATTATCTCCACTAACCATCAAACGGTCATTTATTTCAGTGGGTTATATAAGGAGTAAATTTTAGAGTATCAAACTTTTGAATTACTATTCTATTGAGTGTATTGAGAGTTCTTGTTCTTCATAGAAGCATTTACTGCTATATTTACTCCTCCAGTCAAATACTCTTACTTCTTTGTACATTTATTATCATATCATTGTAAGGAGTGATTGCTTGTGAATCTTTGATTCAATCTTATTTATTATAAATGGTGAGTCACCCTGGTAATCTTTTAAAAGAGTGAGTTAATTTCTTAAAGAAGAACTGAAGAGAGTTTAAAAAAACATGGAGTATTTGTAAAAATCTTTTCAGGCTGTAAAGGCTTTTGAATGCGCTTGTAAAATATTTAATTTTAGTACAAATTCTTAAAAGGGAGTCTTAAAAATTGGACAAATGCTTGGAAGAATTCGATCCACTATAAATCATGGTGTTTGGTTCTACTTTCTCTCTCTTACCTATTTAATTTCGCTGTTAATTATATCTTTGCTATATTTGTTTGTGTGAAATTAAAAGATTTTCAATTTTTTTAAAAATTGTTATTATTGTTTTAAAATTTAATTCATGCATCTTTTAAGTTGTCTAGGACTAACATATTATTTTAATATTAATAATTTGCGTAAGTTTTTGTTATCAAAAGTATTTTTTTATTAAAAATATTAAATTATAAATTTAATATAAAATCAATTAAGGAAGTAATTCAATTACATGAAGACAAATTAAGAGAGAGGGAGAGAGAGGCTTCACACGTATAGAGCTGGACTTGACTAAGAAGGGGCTTTAGGCTCACATTTAAGAAGAAGTCCTATAAAATTTTATACGCGAATTTTTTTGGCACACATTTAAAAAGAAGTCCAATAAAATTTTATACGCGATTTAAAAAAAAACTTATTATAAACATTTTTAAAAATACAAATTATCTTATTGCTTTACAATATCTAATTTATGACCAAAATAACATCAAATAAAACCAAAAGCTTTGCTGATTTAAAAAAAAAATCAAAATCTAATACCAAAACAAAATAAAAAAGTTGAATCAACAGTAGCAAACAATCACTTAAATACTATACTTCTAACAATTTTTGTTATAAAATTATCAATTAAACAATTTTAAACAATTGTTTTTAAACAATTTACTAATTCATTCAGTCTTTTTAGTAACATAGATGACTATATATTAAATTTGATCAGTTTTAATTTTGAACCCAACCTTTTTTTATTCCAAGGCAATTGTAAGTATAACAAGTATATTTAACAATATTCTATATTTAAAACACATAATCACAAAGCCAAAGCTAAAGTTTCAATGGTTCTACTAAAATAAATTTTTTTTAAACTTTGAATTTGGGCCCTTTAATTTTAATAAAATTTTTAATTTAATTTTATACAAAACTTAATAGAGATTAAAAATTCTGGAACTCTATTTTTTCAGAAAAATTTGAGGGGCCAAGGCTAGCCGCCTTGTCACCTCCACATAAGCGTTGGCCCCACATACATAAAAAAGAAAAATTTTAGATATGGAAAAACCGAACCCTAGGTGGGGAGTCATTATTAAAATACATTAAAAAATAAGACTCGATAAACAAATAACCAAAATTGATCATCATGAACCGTATATCGTAGCTTATCTTTCTCAACTTGCTAATATCATAGTCTTTACCCTACCCAGGCAAAAGGATTTAACAATGGATGGAACAAAATTGGGCAACTAGAACAAATGAATCAACTTGACCCAATTGCGAGAATTTTAAGCGTTTGGTTTGGTGGTCAAGACTTGTAACTTTATGATTTGTTCATTTCAAGGTTTTGATTCAAAATTTCTTAAATGCTACAAACTTTTGTGGTGATAATTCAAATGGAGTTTTGCCTTTATCTTCAATTAAGTTCCTCGCTAGTGGTCGAACATTATACTTAATGCTCCATAAATTAATCGAGACGGTCGTAAATTGACCTGAACAACCCACAATATCACAAAAACAGGAACTTAACCTAACTGCGAGAATGTTGGAAGTTACTACAATGGCCTTGGCCCTCTAGAATTGTTAGAGACGAGATTCATATTTTATGAGATTTTTTTTTCAAAAAAAGTATATGATCTTTTATTCAACCTATATATTTTTTCCATTGGTTATTGAAGAAATTGAGAAGAGAAAATAATTGTATATTTTCTGTCTGTATCAAACTGTACAATATATGGCCTATTTATA
>JAOTRH010103118.1:0-15784 GCA_034768845.1 Heliamphora exappendiculata
ATATTTTTAAGATTTATACAATTTTTTTTTAAAACTTTCTAGTATTTTCTAAAATATTTCTAAAATTTTTTCAAATTTTTATAAGATTTTCTAAATATTTATAAGATTTTTACAAAATTTTCTCAAAATTTTTCTTAAATTTATAGGAATTTTCCTAAATATTTCTAAGCTTTTTTCAAAATTTTCTCAAAATTTTTCTAAAATTTTCTTTTATTTTCTAAAATATTTTAAAGATTTTTCCAAAATTTTCTCAAAAATTTTCTAAAATTTTCTAGTATTTTCTAAGATTTTTTCAAATTTTTCTCAAAATTTTTCTTTAAATTTTAGGAATTTTCCTAAAATATTTCTAATATTTTTCTAAAATTTTATCAAATTTTTTTTAAAATTTTCTAGTATTTTCTAAAATATTCCTAAAGTTTTTTCAAAATTTTTCTTTAATTTATAGAAGTTTTCCTAAATATTTCTATGATTTTTCCAAAATTTTCTCAAATTTTTTCTAAAATTTTCTCAAAATTTTCTAAGATTTTCTAAATATTTCTAGGATTTTCTTAAAATTTTCTCAAAATTTTTCTTAAATTTATAGGATTTTTTTGTAAAATTTTCTTGAATTTTCTAAATATTTCTATAACATTTTCAAAATCTTTTCAAAGCTTTTCTCAAATTTCTAGAATTTTTCTCAAAATTTTGAAAAATTTTAAAAATTTTATTAAAAATTCTTCAAGTTTTAAAGATTTGCCCTAATTTTCTAAGATTCTTTCCAGATTTTCTAAGGTTTGCGAAATTTTTCAAAAATTTTCTAGATTTTCGAAAAAAAAATCAAAAAATCAAAACAAATCTTTCCCCTAGATTTGTGTTTTTCTCAAAATAAAGTAGTAAAAATTTAGGCTTTTTATTGTGAAAATTTTTATTAAAATTATCGCAAATTTTGTTGGTTGTAAGATTCTAATTGTCCCTAATGTTTTAAACTCTATTGTAAATGTACCTAAACTAGATTCAAATCTCAATCATCATAATCATCCATCATTTATCATCATCAACAATCATCATCATTCATCACATCATCATATGGGGATCCTAAACACGCGTCTACGTTTTATTTTTTTCCATGCTTCGGTATTAAAACAAGTAAGGATGGGGTACTTACCGATGGGCGTCGACGAGACATGTGGTGGTCGGACTCCCGTAGAAGAATACCTGTGGCAATTGTATCATCAGGGGGCTCATAGCATCTCATCCTGCGCGAAACCACGAGATGAGGCAATGGTGCATAAATGCGCGAGTCGAAGGGCGTCGGATGACCATCCCCAGCATCGGGATCCAAAAAGCCAGCAATCTCGACCTCTGCAGCCGCCTGCGCTGTAGCAGTTGCTCGCCCCTCCTCAGCAACGCGACGGGAGGCAAGCTCCGCCTCTAGCACGAGGGCATCCATCGCAGCAGTGGAAGTGACCCCGCTAGCAGAAGGGTCCTATCGTGCCCCCGAGTCGTCATCCCCATGGCCCTGACCCGCGATGAAGAAGAATGGAATCCCCAATAGCAGGGTGAACATCGCGAAAAGTAAGAAAGAACCCGGGAAAACAAGAGAGATGGGAGAACAAGAAAGAGACGGGAGAGAGTTTGAGAGTGCGAGAGGGTTAGAGAGAGAGTGAGAAGGTGAAGAATGAAGCCACCCCTCGCGCCTTAAAGGGCCTGGTGCTCGTTTCAAGTTGGCGGTCGCCACTTCTAAAGTGAGCGACCGCCATGTTGCCCAAAAGCTACACGGCGACCGTCTTGTTGGAGAGGTTTTTACCCGGCGGCCACCATGTCAGAGGGGTTTCGTCCTAGCGACCGCCAGGTTGTCAATGGTCACTTTGTGTTAGATTGTCATTATGATGTTTAAGGGACCGTTTGGGCGGGTTTTTAATACATGTTTTTGCTTATCTTGTTATTTGCATGCATTATTAAAGCTTTTTGTGGGTATATAATATTAATAATAATTGGGTGAGTTCCTTTACCCTTATCTTTTTTCTAAAGATGCTTCTTCCTCCAATAAATTTAATTTTAAGTCATAAATTTAGTTTTTAATTATTTTTAATCTCGTAATTCATCTTGAATTTTTAGGTTTTAACTCAACCTATTAATTCGTGATTTTTCACTCTGATAAATTTAATTTTAAGCCATAAATTTGACTTTTAATTATTTTTAATCTCGTACTTCATCTCGAATTTTTAAGTTTTAACTCGACCTATTAATTCGTGATATCCTCTTCGATAAATTTTAAAACCTAAACTTGGCTTTTATCTCATACCTAACCTGACTCATCGGTCCTACTCATAACCTTAAACTGACTCGTCGGTCCTCCTCATGACCAAAAACTGACTCGTAGGTCTTCCTCACGACCTTAAACTAACTCGTCGATCCTCCTCACGACCTTAAAGTGACTCGTAGGTCCTCCTCACAACCTTAAACTGACTCGTCGGTCCTCCTCATTACCATAAACTGACTCGTAGGTCCTCCTCATTACCATAAACTGACTCGTAGGTTCTACTCACGACCTTAAACTGACTCATCGGTCCTCCTCATGACCATAAACTGACTCGTCGTCCTCTTTACTTCCTTAAACTGACTCGTCGGTCTTTCTTATGACCCTAAACAGACTCGTAGGTCCTCTTCACGACCTTAAACTGACTCGTCGGTCCTCCTCACAACCTTAAACTGACTCGTCGATCCTCCTCATGACCAAAAACTGACTTGTAGGTCTTCCTCACGACCTTAAACTAACTCGTCGATCCTCCTCACGACCTTAAAGTGACTCGTCGATCCTCTTCATGATCATAAACTGACTCGTCGGTCCTCTTTACGACCTTAAATTGACTCGTCGATCGTTCTCATGACCCTAAACTGACTCGTCGGTCCTTCTCACGACCTTAAACTGACTCGTAGATTCTCCTCATGATTTTAAACTGACTCGTTGGTCGTTCTCATGACCCTAAACTGACTCGATCCTCCTCAAGACCCTAAACTAACTCGGTCCTCCTCATGACCCTAAACTGACTCGCATTATACATGTCTACAACACACTATATCTCTCTACATCATGTTAGTATTTGTTCATGTTAAGCATCTGCATCATGTTTCATATCTTACATCCTTGTATTTTATCCCATGAACTACCTTTTGGTTTGATCCATAGCAAAAGGGGTACGTAGGCAGCTTGTGTGCTTGTGGCCTAAGATTGACGGCTTGATCAAATGGTTGTTCTCTCTGGGTCTTTGATATAATCTACTTCACGCAGTGCTATGCAAGTTATATCAAATAAGGACAACTGTAGACACCTCAATTTGACCCTGCCCAATCTTAGGCGAATTCGATGATGAAAACAGATGGAATAATGCCTCAATACAATCCTCGAAAAGTGATCCAAGCCCGGTATTTGAACACAAAACCTTCAAACCAATGAAATTTTGACGAACCATCGAAACTTGCTGCCCAAATAAGGCGACCGCCAACTTTTATTTTGGCGACCGCCATGGAACTTTGTGGAAACCCTAGCCAAAAGTGGCGATCGCCACCTACCATCATGGCGACCGCCAACTCCCATTGTGGCGACCGCCAAAGAACTTTGAGGAACCTTTCAAAAACATGGCGACCGCCAACTCTAAATGACTTGACGTGTCCCGAAACGTGGTAATACCTCATTGGTTGAAGAATTCTATAAATACCGTACCCCAGCGTACGTTTTCAATATGAATTTTGAGTGAAAGAGACTCTGTCGATATACTGAGCGATCCCAAGCCCCGACGCCGAAACCCTGCCGAACCTCCGATCGACGTCGAAGCCTCGCTTGGATCACTACCCGAGAATTGGATTATTGAAGCAGACTCCCAACTTGAGAATTCCCCGGCAATCTAGGTATCCTACGTAGATCCTCGATCTTTCAAAACTCCATTCTCTCTCTTTTGGAGTAATCGGGTGAAATTTAATATTAATTTTGTCTTTTCCTTTCATTTACATAGTCAATCTTATCCGCTTCATGTAATTCGGTCATTTTATTTAATTATTTAGTTATTAATCTCTTCACATTCATACTAAGTACATTATTTTTCTCTATAATTAATTCAACAAATTAGAGCTAACATAATTTAACGATACGATTAAATAATGTCGTTATTATTATGATATAAGCACTTACATAAAAGTAGTTGTAATTATCAATATTACACTCATTTAATTCTAGCATTTCATTTCTACGCTTTTTCTATGCTAATTTAATATTCTAGTATTATTTACTTTCATTTTCTTTTTACTAGTATTTCATTTTATTTCATTTCTCGCTCCATTGTAATTCTTAACTTTCATTTAATCGCAACGTAATTTTCTTCATTAGCATTTATCTTCATTTCCTTTTATTTTCTAGTAATGTTAATTTAATGCTCCACTTTATTTTCTTCTTAGTTTGATATTTCTTTTCTAGTTTTTTATTATTATCTATTACTTCTCCTTTTTCTTCCAATAGTAGTGTAATTTTTTTTCTAACATCTTATTTTATTTTATTGTTACTTTATTTTTTTTGTAATGTAGTACTTTATTTTTCCTTACTATTAGTTTTAATTTCCTTGTAAAGTTTCATTTAATATTTCCTTCTTTTAAATCTTAGTCTTAATTTTCTATAAAGCTCCATTTTCTTTCTTTTAAGGTTTTATTTTTTTTCATAACATTTTATCTCATCCTATATTTCTTTCTTTTTATTAAAATAAAAAATCATAAAAAGTCATTTAAACTAGTTTTCATCTTCAAAGGTAATTTTCCTTTTTCATATAACCCTTATTTTCTTTATTAGTAAGTTTTTCTTTTAATATAGCTTTTTATGCCTCTTTACTTTTGGTATTAAATGCTTATCTGACGTATATTTGTACATGTTTTGGTTATTTTTTTTAAATGCATGTTTAGAATATTTTAACTTATTTTTGTAGAAAATTCATGTTTAGGAAATTTTAGCATCTTTTAGTATATTTTGTTCTTTTAGGCAAGTCACGATGGTTAGCTTATTTTTGTGAATATTGCATGTGAAAATATTTCATGTATCATTTAGTTAGAAATTGCATGCCTTAGGACTTAAGATTTTACACTTTTTTATTTGTTTTGATTTGGAGTATTATGTACATAAATTATGCATTTTCTATACTTGATTTTGGATGTTTGTGATTTTGGAATTTAGTGGTCAAAAATAAGATAAGTCAAATATGTTTGAAAAATAATTTAACACCTTGAAAATCAATCTTTGAAAACTCCTTTTTATTGAAAATAGAGTTACCACTTAGTTTTTGAGAAAAAATTAAGAAAAACAAAAAAATAGCTACTGATCTTCAAATTTTTTAACAAAAAAAAGGGAGTTCGGGGGTTAAGGTACGAATCGGAAAAGATGTTAGGCACCTCGTTTCTACTAATAATTATTAGTTCTTTAATAAAATTTCTCAAATACATA
Organism: Heliamphora exappendiculata; assembly: GCA_034768845.1. Lineage (NCBI taxonomy): Eukaryota > Viridiplantae > Streptophyta > Magnoliopsida > Ericales > Sarraceniaceae > Heliamphora > Heliamphora exappendiculata. Next base: position 5,462 of record JAOTRH010103118.1, read on the forward strand.
CAAATAAAAAAAATAGAGTCAAAGAGAGAACATTCAAAATCAAGTATAGAAAATACAAAAAATATGTACATAACATTTCAAAACAAATAAGTGTCAAATTTTTTTTTCTAAATCCTATAACATGCAATATCTATTTAAAGGATTCATGAAACATATCCACATGTAATATTCACAAAAATAAGTTAACTATCATGATTTGCGTAAAATAATAAAAGTATGCTAAAAATTACCAAAACTACCTAAACTTAGATTTTCTACCAAAATAGACTAAACAAGTCCAAACATGTATTTGAAGAGAATAGCCAAAAAAAATATGCATAATTAAAAATAAACTAAATTAACATTAAAGACAAAAATTAATTGCAAAAAAAATGCATGAAAATTATATGCTAAAAGAAAGCTTATAAGAATTTTATAACAAAAAGAATTTTGAAAGTTTAAAGAAAAAGAAAGAAAAAGAAAAACATACTAAAATAAAAATGGTAGAAAATATTATTAAGTTATTGAAAAAGACGAAAACCTAATTATTTACATTTTTATGCATTTTACGATTTTTGGAGCTTTAACAAAATGAAAAAAAAAAGAAAACATTATAAAAGGAAAGCGAATCTTAACAAAAGAAGATTTTGAAGAAGTTATTGATAAAAGAAGATCTAACCTGTTCACATTTTATATTTGTAAAGAAAATAAGAGAAAAAGAAAAGAAAAGAAATGAAATGAAACAAATAAAAGAGTTTTAATTTTATTAAAAGAGAAAATTATAATGTTATTTAAAGATGGAAGTTAGCTTAAAAGTCTTTTGTAATTTTTTAAATTTGATAGAATGAATAATAATAAAACTAGAAGATAGAATTTTAAAAGAAAATAAATACTCATATTAAGAGAAAAGAAATACTAAATGAAATTTTATAAAAAAATTATAGTTAATAAAGGGATTAAAATGCTTCATTATGATTAGAATAATATTAATGATAAAGTAAGGAAAACAAAAATGAACGTTGTGGAAGAAAATTACACAATTATAGAAAGAGGAAGTTAAGGAAGTAATACTATGCTAGAAAGAGAATAAAACAAAACATCAAATTAGAATTACAAGAAAAAAGAAAATGAAATGAATTGCTTAGTAAAAGAAATTTGACTAACTAAAATGAAGGAAAAGAAAATGGATTCTAGAACATTAAATTAGCGTAACAAGAAAAGTAAAGGAAATTTAAAATAAATGCTAATAAATAAGATTAAACTAATGCTAGCAAAACAAAAGGAATTAAAAACAACCATTTAACTTTAATGTGAAATGTAGTATTGATTATCATATTCGCATAAATGTGGGTGCATTGTTATAACAAATAATAATATTATTAAATTATAATTGTTAAAGAATATTAGCACAATTTAATGATTTAATAAGCTTAATATAGATAAGTAAAGAACTAAGACAAATAAACTAAATAAGCTAAAAAAAATTGAACTTAAACATGAATGAAATAATTATAAACAATAAAAGAAACAATATTGAAAGAACAATTAAAGTAACCCGGTCACTCCAAAAGAGAAAAAATGGAGCTAGAAGGACTGAGAATCCAAACAAATTACCTAAATTATCGGAGAATCCTCAAGTTGTGGAATGTGCCTCGGCGTACCAATCCTCGAGGGAAAATCCAAGCTAGGGTTGCAATGTAGGCGTTGGAAGGCTCGGATCTGGGTATCTCGGCTGGGGTTTGGCGTCGGGGATCGGGATCGCTTTATGTATCGGCAGAATCTCTCTCACTCAAAATTCGTACATAAAATGTACGCTGGGGTACGGTATTTATAAAAAATTTTAACCAATGAGGTGTTGCCACGTTTTGAGACACGTCAGGCCATTTGGAGTTGGCGGTCGCCATGTTTTTGAAAGGTTCCTCAAAGTTCTATGGCGGTCGCCATGATGGGAGGTGGTGGTCACCACTTTTGGCTAGGGTTTCTACAAAGTTCTACGGCGGGCGCCATGATGGTAGGTGGCGGTCGCCTTACTTGGGCAGCAAGTTTCGATGGTTTGACAAATTTCATTGGTTCGAAGGTTCTGGGTTGAAATACCGGGCTTGGATCACTTTTTGAGGATTGAACTGAGGCACTATTTCACTTTTTTTCAGCATCGAATTCACCTAAGATTGGGCGGGGTTAAATTGGGGTGTCTACAGTTGCCCCTATTTGATATAACTTGCATAGCAACACGTGAAGCAGGTTATATTAAAGACCCAGAGACAACAACCATTTGACCGAGCCGTCAATCTTAGGCCATGAAGACACAAGCATGCATACGATGTTGGTCGTACTCGAATTTAAATCAAGCTGCCTACGTATCCCTTTGCTTGGGAATAGACCAAAACGTAGTTCATGGGGAAAAATGCGAGATGAAATGATAAAAAACATGATGTGGATGCTAACATAAATAAATGCTAACATGATGCAAATAGGTATGGTGTAATGCAAATACGAGTCAGTTTAAGGTCGTGAGAAGAATCGACGAGTCAGTTTATGGTCATGAGGAGGACCGATTCAGTTTAGGGTCATGAAGAGGACCAAGTCAGTTTAGGGTCATCAAGATGACCGATGAGTCAGTTTAGGGTCATGAGGATGACCGAGTCAGTTTATGATCGTGAGGAGGACCGACGAGTCCATTTAAGGTCATGAGGAGGACCGATGAGTCAGTTTAGGGTTATGAGGAGGACCGAGTCAATTTAGGGTCATGAGGAGGACTGAGTCAGTTTATGGTCGTGAGGAGGACCGATGAGTCAGTTTAAGGTCATGAAGAGAACCAATGAGTCAGTTTAGGGTCATGAGGAGGACCGACGAGTCAATTTATGGTCATGAGGAGGATCGAGTCAGTTTAGTGTCATGTGGAAGACCGACGAGTCAGTTAATGGTCATAAGGAGGACCGAGTCAGTTTAGGGTCATGAAGAGGATCGACGAGCGAGTCAATTTATAGTCATGAGGAGGCCCGACGAGTCAGTTTATGGTCATGAGGAGGACCGAGTCAGTTTAGGGTCCTGAGGAGGCCCGACGAGCGAGTCAGTTTATGGTCATGAGGAGGACCGAGTCAGTTTATGGTCATGAGGAGAACCGACGAGCAAGTCAGTTTATGGTCATGAGGAGGACTGACGATTCAGTTTAGGGTCATGAGGAGGACCAAGTAGGTAAACATCAAATTGATAGGTTAAGTCGGGATCGCGAGACTTAAAAGTAGTTTTATTGAAAACGAGATTTAAAATGATCGGAAGCCAAGCCACGGTTGAAACTTTTTGATTTATCGGGAAGAAAGATTGCAAATTAAGAGGTCGAGTTAAGACCTAAAAATTCAAAACGAGATAGGGTACGAGATAAGGATAACTAAAGCCAATTAAGATTTGAATTTTATCGGGGAGACAGCCACGAATTAATAGGTTGAGTAAAGATCTAAAAATTCAGGACGATGCATGAGATAAAGATAAAATAATTTAAAAGCCAAGTTACGGCTTAAAAATTAAATTTATCGGAGGAAAAAACTGTAAATTAATAGGTCGAGTAAAGACCTAAAAATTCGGGACAAGGCATGAGATAAAAATAATTTAATAGTTATGTTACGGCTTCAAAATTAAATTCTAGTGAAGACCTAAAAATTTGGGACGAAGCATGAGATAAAAATAATTTAAAAGCCAAGTTACGGCTTAAAAATTAAATTTATCAGAGGAAAAAGCTATAAATTAATAGGTCGAGTGAAGGCCTAAAAATTCGGGACGAGACATGAGATAAAAATAATTTATAAGCCAAGTTACGGCTTAAAAATTAAATTTATAGGAGAAAAAAGTATTTTTTTTTTAAAACAAGGGTCTAGGAATTCACCCAATTATTATTATTATTATATACCCACAAAAAATTTTAATAATGCATGCAAATAACGCGACAAGAAAAAATATGTATTAAAAACCCCTCAAACGGCCCCTAAAACATCATAATGGCAATCTGGCACAAAGTGACCCTTGACAATCTGGCGGTCGCTAGGACAAAACCCCTCTGACATGGAGTCCGCCGAGTAAAAACCCCACAAACCTGGCGGTCGCCGTGTGGCTTTTGGGAAACTTGGCGGTCCCATACTTTAGAAGTGGCGACCGCCAACTTGAGACGCGCACCAGGCCTTTTATGGCGCGGGGGGAGGCCTCATTCTTCACTTTCTCACACTCTCTCTAACCCTCTTGCACTCTCAAACTCTCTTCCGTCTCTTTTTGTTCTCCCATCTCTCTTGTTTCTCACGATGTTCACCCTGCTATTGGTGATTCCATTCTTCTTCATGGCGGGTCTGGGCCATGGGGATGACGACTCCGGGGCACGACAGGACCCTTCTGCTAGCGGGGTCACTTCCTCTGCTTCGATGGATGCCCTCGTGCTCGAGGCGGAGCTTGCCTCCCGTCGAGTTACCGAGGAGGCGCGAGCAGCTGCTAAGCCTCAGGCGGCTGCTGACGCTGCTGCAGAGGCCGTGATGGCTGACTTTCTAGCGCCCGATGCTGGAGACGGTCATCCAACACCTTTTGACCCGCACGTGTATGATCCATTACCTCATCACGCGGTTCCACGTGGCTTGAGACGCTATGAGCCTCCCGAGGAAGCTGTTGCTGCCGACCTTCTTCTGCGGAAGCCTGACCATCATATATCTCGTTGACGCCCATCGGTAAGTACCCCATCCTTACTTGTTTTAAAACCAGAGTATGGGATATCAAACGTAGACGCATGTGTAGGATCCCCCATATGATGTGTTTTGATGATGATGATTTATTGTTGATGCGTTGAATGATTTTGATGTGTGAATGTTGATTGATGAATGATGATCGGGATTTGAGCTTAGCTTACGTACCTATGCAATGGAGATCAAAACAGTATGGATAATAGGATCTTTTAAACAACAAAAAAAATGGGCGATTATTTATTAAAAAAAACTTTATTGTTTATTTCGAGAAAAACACAAATCTAGGGGGAAAAACACAAATCTAGAAATTCGAGGAAAACTTTGAGAAAATTTTGAAAAAGTTCTAGAAATATTTAGAAAATTTCAGAAAATTTACGAAAAATCCTATAAATTTAAGAAATATTTTGAGAAAATTTTAAGAAAAATTCTAGAAATATTTAAAAAATTCTAGAAACTTTTGAGGAAAATTTTGAGAAAATTTTAGAAATATTTAAAAAATCTTAGAAAATTTTAGAAATATTTTAGAAAACACTAGAAAATTTTAGAAAAATTTTTAGAAAATTTTGAAAAAAATTTAGAAATATTTTAGAAAATATTAGAAAAATTTTGAGAAAATTTTGGAAAAATTTTAAAAATATTTTAGAAAATATTAGAAAATTTTAATGAAAATTTTGAGAAAATAATAGAAATATTTTAGAAAACACTATAAAATTTATGAAAAATTTTTGGAAAACATTTTTGGAAAATCTGAGAAATATTTAGGGAAAATCCTATAAATTTAAGAGAAATTTTGAGAAAATTTTAAGAAAAATTCTAGAAAAATTTAGAAAATCGAAGAAATATTAGAAAACCTTATAAATTTGAGGAAAATTTTGAGAAAATCTTATAAATTCAAGGAAAGTTTTAGAAAATTCAGAAAAATTTTAGGAATATCCTAGAAATTTATGAAAAATCTTAGAAAATTTTCAAAAATTTTAGGAAGATTTTTGTTCTTTTTTTTGTTCTTTTTTTTTATATATCATTTGGGAAGAAATTTAGAAAAAAATGATAAAAATTTGACTGGTGCACAAGGACATAAGGTCACTAGGGACCACGAACCTAAGGTTAGGGTGCCTAATTCCTTAGGGCTTGAAGGAAATTGAAAGGTCGTCACTTGCACACGAACCTAGAGTTGGGGCGCCTAGTTTCCTAGGATTTTGCCTTCAGATATTTCCTGCACTTTGCTTGCTTGATTTGTTCTTTATATGTTCTCTATTTGTCTTATTTTACAGGTTGGTCATTATGTCCAAAACTTCGGAGGTTCTGCCTCCGGGGAGGTGTTGGAGTGGGTATGATGCCCTCCCTGCCCCCAATCGGGCTTACATTGATGCCTCTGGTTTTGCTCGTTTCATACCCCTATTAGGTAGAACGAGCAACGACCGGGTATGGCTGACAGCCCTGACTAAGCGGTGGTGGGATACCACCACCACCTTCGAGGCCACCATTACGCCTCTGGACTTTGCACTCATCACAGGCATCCGAGTTTGAGGAGCTCCTATCCCATTTGATCCTACCATCGCGCAGTCCACCGACGCGTTACTGTATTTCCTCGGGGCTGTCCCTGTGCAGATGGACCGGGATCGAGTCAGATACACCTGGTTCTTTGACTGCTTCTGACACTTCCAGTGCACCGAGCCTCGCCACTATGAGTGGGTCGCCCGAGGCTTTCTTATGTATATGTTCGGTACCTCCTTGTTTTCGAACAAGGAGAATACCGTTCACTTACATTACTTGGACGACCTAGCTCGTCTTAATCTGGTTGCTTCGTACGACTGGGGAGGCGCTGCTCTGTCCACTCTCTACAGCTTCATGCGGACCTTGACCCGGTTCCCTCAGGAGCTCAGCATTGGGGGATACTGCAAGGTCTGGGAGGTACGACCTAGTTTCTGTAGTTCTTTATCCATTTCTATTATTTGTTATTTCTGCCTGCTGATATCTTTTTCTTTGCAGTTATGGACCTATGAGTTCCTCGGGCTTCACTTCCCAGTGAACTCTGCGGCAGACCCTCTGGTTATTCCCCGTGCAGCGCGGTGGTCCCGTGGACTGAAGGGGAAGAAACCCAGAGGGAAGGATCTTGACCAGTTTTGGGTGTCTTTGGACCGACTGACCCCCGACCAGGTATCTTTATTTACTGCTCAATACACTGCTTTATGTATTATACTGCTTACTGCGCTGTTCACTGTACTGTACTGCACTGCACTGTTTTCTATTTCGTTCACTGCACTGTACTGTACTGCCCTTGGCAATATTTACTACACACTATTCATCATACTGTATGTCTTATCGTTCCTTGCATTGTATTGTATTTTGCAGGTCCACTCGGATGTCTGGAGGGGGGTAGAGGATCGGGTCGGCGCAAATATGATGCGCAACCGCGACATCGCTGCGAGGCGTATCCTGCTGGAGGGCCCATTTGGGCGGGAGTACTATCTGGGAGAGTGAGTGGTTCGCCAGTCGCTCAGCCTGGATGACTTCAGGATCCCAATGGTTCCTCCGGCCTGTATGCGCCGGACTGAGGGTTTGGGCCCCGTCAACCTGCTGCTGGAGACAGTGGGGACCCCCGCTATGGAGCTTCTTGTAGCGGAGGGAGACTACATGGCCTGTACCCGGGCTCATCTGATGGGACCACTAGGACCCAGCCCGGTTGTCCCAGGAGGCAGGAGACGAGAACAGGCACCAGAGGCTGCGGGTGTTGGTGCTGGAGTTGTTGCTGCTGATGCTGGTCCGGCTGGTGGAGATGCTGGTCTAGCTGGTGGAGCTAGGGTTGGGAGAGTCGAGATACCCAGGACTGTATCTTCTTTTGTAGACGGGAATGCTTTCGACATTCCTATCCCGGTTCCTCCAGTTTCAGAGTTCCAACTAGAGCATGCTCAGGTTCGACCCTTTTCTTACTATTTCTTTTTCGCCCTTCTTTATTGGTAGATTACTCAATTATGTATTAGTTCTTTCCAGACAGATCAGGCTTGGCTGGATCATCTCATGCTGGTGATGAGCAGCCTGCGGACCCTTGTTCGCCAGTAGGATACTGCTCTGCGTGCAGCTGGGGTTCCTTTTGCTCCTCGGCCAGTAAGTGTTTGTCCCTTTTTTTATCTCTTTGTTCTCCTTTGTACTGTTTTCTTATGATATTTTTGTTTCTTCTGACAGCCACCTGTAGCTACTGCTATTCCACCTCCTGCTCATTCCCCTGCCCCAGTTCCAGCACGTGGTCGCGGGTCTCGTGCTTCCTCTTGAGCTCGTTCCAGAGGGTCGGTTTCGTCTGATTGGAGTCGATCTAGAGTAGTTTCTTCCTCCAGCAGTGACGGTGGTGACGACTTTGACAGACTCTTCGAGGATGACAGCTCGGAGGAGGCTGGCCCTTCCCGGCGAGTTCGCCCGAGACATGCTTGAGAGAGAGTTCTCCCCCCCAGTTTTTATATTTACTTTTTATGGGCCTGCGTTCCCTAGTTTGACATTTTTGACATACACTTACTTGATTCATGGGCCTGTGTGTCCCAATTTACTGTTTTTATTGAGCCTGGGTGCCCCAGTTTTTATTCAGATACACTATACTGCATTTTTGGGTCTTCGTGCCATTTTATTATCTGCTTATATGTCCGATGCATGATTCTCTCTTATTTACTACTCGAACTTTCCTTGGATGCATAGTTTAGTTGTCACAACCCACAGATCACACAAACTGTAAATTGTCCTATACTTGTCATGTTCAAACATGACGGTCGCCATACTTTAACATGGCGGTTGCCACTTTCCCAAAATGTCTACTTGGCGGTCGCCCACTTCAATATGGCGGTCGCCTAGTCAAAGGAATGATGTCACTGTACTATGCTTTTTAGAGTTGGCGGTCGCCAGTTCCAAGATGGCGATCGCCACATCAATCGTGTCTTTTGCCAAAATTCTGATTTCCCGCCCTTCCTAGCCTTATAAATACAGTCATGGGTGCCCCATTTACTGTTACTCCATCTCAGATGGCTTCTCCTCTTTCTCTATGGATTGAAACACTTTGCCACATTGAACGTCTGAACTTCTCCCCATTTGGCTTAAATGCCCTTTTCTCGCTGAGGGCTGTGAAGATTAACAGACCTTTACTGATGGCTGCTGCACAACTGTGGGATCTGCAGTCCCATGTCTTTCGATTTGGTCACGAAGAACTCTGTCCCCACTGTGAAGGAGTTTGCTGCCGTTTTGAACTTGGCTCCGCGAGGCTCTGTTGTCGTTCCTACTCCCTTCCTCTTAGTTTGGCAGCAGGTGATGCAATTTTGTAGTCTATCCAGGATGAAGGCTTCCCTTCTAACCTCGGGTGACTGTCTTGACATCTCATGGCTTATTAAGAGATTTCATCATAGTGGTGACCTCAGCGATCTCGACTTTCAGCTGCGGCGTCGTTATGCACTTTGCTTCTGCCTCCTTGCCCAATATCTACTTGTCCCTCAGATGGGCGGGTTAGTTGTGTCCTGGTTGACATTGCTAGCCAAATGTGGATGGGGAAAGACCTCGTGCCCCTGGTTTTGGCTGAGACATTGTTGGGCTTAGACGCTGTTCATCGTGGAGAAACCACCTCCTTTGCTGGCAGCCCCTTGCTTCTCCAGGTGAGCTCAACATCTTCCTCTTTATCTAGCTCTCTGTTATACTGTAAAGGTCTTTCTCTTACTGTTCTAACTCTTGCTACAGATCTGGCTGATGGAGAAGGTGAATCTTGTACAGAAACCTCCCACTAATAGGCACAATGCTGCTACTTTCCTTTACCGCCCGTGTTATCAGATATGTGATACTGAGACAGCCTGGCGACAATATCTTTCCTCTCTGATTGGCCCAGACATTACCTGGCAATGTCCTTGGTGGCGAATTCCTGCTACGACTCTGACCACTATGGATCATCCCGGTGTGCTGCTTGTTGGCCTATGTCAGACTACTTTCTACTACCCTTACAGGATCATGCGGCAGTTCGGGCGAAGTTAGATCGTATTTCCCAGTATTCGAGGCCGTTTGTTTTCCTCTGCACTGCGGGCTCATTTTCTAGCACAGTATCGAGATGCCTGGCCATCTCGCTCATTGATGGAGATGCACGAGTTGCAGTGCCCCGATCTTTCTACAGAATACAAGACAGGATTGACATAAGATAGGGAAAAGAAAGATAGATAAGAGGGAAAACAAGTAACGAAAAGGAGAAGAGTTTGAGGATCTCTGCTTTATTTTGAAAAATTTCACAGCTTTCTCTTTTTTTTTTTATTTGTAGAGTTTGGGACTTGTGTGCTCTCCCTTTTTTATTCAAAACTTTGTAATTCTGATCGAAGTAATGACAAACTTCCACTTTATGTTCAAGATGATTTAAATTTATCCAAAGCTTAAATGAATTTATTATTAAAATCTAAAAAAATTAATTTGCATTGGTCTTACTCAGATTCAAATATGGTTAAAAACAAAGATGTTAGCCCAATAGCTTCTTTAATTGATTTTAATGATTTTTATAATTCATTTTCTATAAATAAATGTCTTTAATTAGATAATATTTTTTATTTCCAAAATAAAAGTGTTAACCCATTTTTGAACAATCAAGGTTGACACCTTAGCCAAAAAGGTATGACTTGTA
>JAOTRH010103129.1:0-15784 GCA_034768845.1 Heliamphora exappendiculata
ATATATATATATATATATATATATTGACACTTTATTTTATGAGTTTTGAAGAAATTTAAAATGATAGGTTTGTTTATATATTTACTAATATTTAATTAAATTAATTTTTATAAATTATCTATTTTAAAGAATTTATATGTTAAATAATTTAAATTATCGTTGTGTACTTACTCATTCAAAACTCATAAAATAGAATCGAAATGTAAAAGAAAACTCACCCGAAGATACAGAGTGTATATATTTGTCTTATAAAAACTACTTAATGATCCTTACCTCGTTAAAATCTTTTAATGATGTGGGCCTTGCCTAATCATAGCCATTTAACGATATAGAACTCTTACACTAAGCACGTGATTCATATGAGACTGTCAAATACCGGTGTTTATAATTTAAATTAATATAATTTATATATATTAATTTTAAATAAAAAAGTAAATAATAAGGAAATTATTAATTTGATGAACTTTTGTTACTTTTTAATTTATCAAAAATACTCCCAAAATAATTTAATATTTTCATTATTGGTGTTCTCTTTTAAAACTATTATAAAGATTAAAAAATAATAATCACTACAAATTTTCAAATATCTCTTAATCTTTACATGACACATGAATGTATGGGCACAACCAATAATTAGAAAGTATACACAAAAAATCATAAATGCGTTTATTTAAACTTTTTTAATATTTTACTAAATTATAAATTAATTATAATCCCACTTTGGGTCTACTAACAAGTCTTTTTCATAAAATAGTCTGTCTTTTAAGTTATAGTATTTGATATTTTAAAGAGATTATTGACTTTTTATTTCTTTTTAAGAAAAAAAGTAATACATATTTTAAACACACTATTTTTTTGTAAAATAACTATAATATTGTCAATTAAAAAATTAACTTTATACTCAATAAAAAAAATCGTGCTAATATCTTAAATACTATAATTTAAAATTAAAAAATAATAACATATTATGTTTCTTAATAAAAAAAAACAAAGAAAACTACTCTAAACAACTTATCTCAAACACTCCCGATTTTTTTCTCTTTTTTTAAAATAATTTTTTTAAAAATTAAATTATGTAGACATCCCAAATAAAAACATAATATATATATATATATATATATACACTAAAAAGTTGTAAACATATTTATTATAATTTAAACACTAACAAATATCACAAATATATTATATGTTGTTAACGTCTACAAGTGAACAGCCAAATTGATAATCTAAAAATTAATTGAAATTGACGTAAATTAATCCGAACAACTTAAAATATTAAAAATAAAATAAAAAATAAAAATATATATGTTGTGCACGCTTCACTGCAGCATTTTATTCGAGATTAAAAGCAACAAAAATAAGACATTTTGTATCGTTGTTCATTACTTAAAGCTGTTTTTTTTTTTTTCCGGTTGGATGATTCAAGACTAAGTCCTATAAAATTAGTTTCTCTTATGTTTTGTTTTATTTTCTTCCCAAACTACGCTCATTTATAGTCAAATCAAAATAGAAATATTTTATATATATATCCAATTGCCGTTGGCACACTAAACAAATCAAATATGTATTATTTAACGAAATTTTAAATTGTATCATTTTATGTATTTTAAATCTAATGAGACATATTAAAAAAATAAGGCATATTAAAATTTTAAAATTAGAAAATAATCATATTAAAAAAAATCAAGACATCTTAATGTGAATTATTTTAATTTTCAGTTGATATTTCTGATACTATTAGTATGTATCAGTTCAACAAATTGTTCAATGTGTATCATTTTATATTACAAAAATAAAGCGACAATCCAATTAATGTGTATTATTTTCTGTAATTTTAGCGAAAATGACGAAAAACGACATATTTACAATTATTCAAGTGTAATATTAAATGATACACAAGTACATCGAATGTATCTTATTATCTGTAGTTTTCATGACAAAATAATGCATACAAAAAAATTTTAAATTGTGTTATTTCAAGAAAATGATACACATGCATCAACATAAAATGTGTATCATTTCTTGTTACAAAAAATGCAGCGATCATTTAATTAATGTGTATTATTTTTTACAATTTTATCAAAGATGACAAAAAATAATATAAAATAAATTAAGCAAAACATTGTTGCCGAAAAACAAAGCGATCAAACTCTGTCATAATATATTTTGTTATCAATTATGGTGATTCCGTGAATGTTGGTAACTGCCATTTAATAAAATAAATTTTTTGTAAATCTATGTATTTTAATTATAAATTCAATTAAACTTAAAAAATGGTATAATGGTCCATTTTTTTTGAATATTTTTAAAAAAAATTTATGAAATACCTAACTTTTCTTGAAAAAAATAGGTTTTGAATAAAACTATAACATGATTTTTAGCTAACTTTGAAGCTAATTATATTTGTGTTGGATTAATCTTTTTTTATGATTCTAAGTTCTAAAGGCTGCTATAGATCCGGTTTATTCACTCAGTATTTTTCTTCTCTTCCATTGCCGAAACTCTGCATCTTCTTGTCATAGTTTATTGAGAAAGTTCAAATACAGCAGCGTTCGTTGATGTGCAGACTGTCGTGCTACATCTGCACACGGCAATCGTTTCATTCTAGAGACAAATGCTCGATAAAGAGACAGTGTCGAACATTGGATTCGATTGCACCGTTCAACCTTGTTTCTGTTCTTCATACTTCTGCTACTGTTTTGTAAGTTTTAAGTTTCTATTTTTCTATTTCTGTTCTGCTGTATTTATTTTTGTGTATAACAGTTTTTTGCTTCCGTTCGGATTTCATTTTATAAATTTACTAGTTCTGTTCTAGTTTAAAATTTTCGTACTACTTCAGTTTTGTTTGCATAAAATAATATCCTAAAACAGAATTATATTTCTATTTTTATTTTCGAAAAGAATTTTTTTTGAAACAGTGTACTGTATTTATCGTTTAAGCTATTTATTTAATTTATACATCTGCAGTATTATTCTGTATTTTATTTAATTACTGCTTTGGTACTGTACGGGTTTTGTTAAAACCAACATATTGTTATTTTTTTCAAGAAATTAGTACCAACAATCTTAAGACAGATTTATATTATTTCCATACCTAGTTTTTGGAATTGCTTACTATCAGTATTGAATTCTAATAGCCGTACTGTTTATCTTGAGATACAGTATTTTAATTTACTGTTTTAAAGTTTCAAAAAATTGGTTTTATTTAATACTATTATTGCAGTTTTAAATTATTGTGTATAAGTTTTATCAACTTATTGTTAGATTCTGTTTCGGTATTAATTTAGTTTTTTCAGTTATGGCAACCAAAATCGATAATAGAATGGACCCTACCCCTACTGCTTCTACCCATGTGGCCCCTATTTCGACACAGATTCTGGCCTCTGTTCCAGCCCTGATTTTGGCTACAGTTCCTGTGAACCATGGAGAGAAATCGAAAAAGTTTAATGGGACAGATTTTAAGAGGTGGCAGCAAAAGATGATATTCTACCTGACGACGCTGAATTTGACGCGGTTCCTCCATGAGTATGCTCCCTCATTGTCTGAGAACGAGGGTGACAAGCAGGTTGTGGCTGCAGTCAATACATGGAGGCAAGCTAACTTTTTGTGGCACAACTATATCCTGAACGGTTTGGACAACACGTTGTATAACATGTATAGTCCGCTGAAAACAACAAAGGAATTTGTGGGATTTTCTTGACAAGTAGTACAAGACGGAAAATGCTGGAATAAAGAAATTTGTCGTCGGCAGATTCCTTGAGTTTCTTATGGTGGATTCGAATACCGTTATCAGCCAGGTCAAAGAGCTTCAACTGATTTTGCATAAGATTCATGCGGAGGGCATGACTTTTAGTGAGTCCTTTCAAGTGGTTGCTATTATTGAAAAGCTGTCACCGTCTTGAAGGGATTTCAAAAACTATTTGAAGAACAAGTGCAAGGAAATGAAGCTTGAAGACCTGATAGTGAGGCTCAGGATTGAGAAGGATAACCGCATTTTCGAAAGAAAATGGTCACAGGGATTTCAGTTCAATGCAAAGGCCAATATGATGGAGCAAGCCCAGAAAAGAAAAAAGCGGAAGAATCACAACCAAAAGACCAAGGGTGGTGATTCGAAAAAGTTCAAGAAAAAGTGCTTCATGTGTGACAAGACGAGCCATAGGGCGAAAGATTGCCGTAGCCGCAAGGACAAGGGAAATGCCACAAAGAGGCACAAGCATTCTCAGACAAATGTTGCTGAAATAGAGAATCTCTTATACGATGTGTCTGAGATGAATCTGACAGCAGTGGTGTCCGAGATTAACATGGTTTGATCCAACCCAAGAGAATGGTGGATGGATGCCGGTGTAACCCGACATGTGTGTGCAGACTAGAAAAAGTTCACCACTTATCAAGCAGTGACAAGTGGAAAATAACTATTCATGAAAAACTCTTCTACTGCAAAGGTGGAAGGACAATAGAAGGTTGCGCTGAAGATGACCTCCAGCAAGGAGCTAACGCTCAATAATGTCCTACATGTGCCAGAAATTTGAAAGAATCTAGTGTCAGGATCTTTGTTGAGCAAAAAATAGGTTCAGGCTTGTCTTTGTGTATGACAAGTTTGCACTTACTAAAGAGGGAATGTTTGTTGGGAAAAGGTACTTGTCATACGGCTTGTTCAAATTAAATGTACTTACTGTAATCCCAAAAATTATCAATAAAAGTTCTACATCTTCTGCTTATATGCTTGAGTATTCTTATGTGTGGCATGGTTGATTATGACATGTTAATTTTAAATCGTTGCGTAGATTAATTAACATGAATTATTTACCTAAATTTTATATTGACTCAAATCATAAATATGAAACTTGTGTAGAAGCTAAGTTAGCTAAAGCGCTTTTTCAGTCTGTGAAAAAGAAATACCGAGCCTCTTTGTTATATCCATAGTAATATATGTGATTTGAAATTTATTCAAACACGATGAGGCAAAAAGTACTTGATGACTTTTATAGAAGATTATATTAGGTACTGTTATGTGTATTTGCTCAGAATTAAAGACAAAATCTTAAAAATTTTATTGTGTATAAAATAGAGGTTGAGAACCAACTTGATAGAAAGATTAAAGCCTTCATGAGTGATAGGAGATGTGAATATGAATTACCTTTTGATGAATTATGTTTACAACATGGAATTATCCATCAAACCATAGCTCTCAATACTCCACAGCAAAACGGAGTTGCTGAACGAGAAAACAAGACTTTAAAAGAAATAATGAATATTTTACTCATTAGTTATGGGTTACCTCAGAACTTGTGGGGGGAATCGATACTTTCTGCCAATTACATTCTCAACAAAATACCTCATAAAAAACGAACAAAACTCTGTATGAATTATGGAATAGTTGAAAACATTCATGTAAATTCTTAAAAGTGTAGGGGTGTTTAGCTAAGGTAGCGGTTTCATATCCTAAAAAGATTAAGATTGGACCGAAAACTGTTGGTTGTATATTTATAAGATATGCAAATAACAGTAGAGCATATCGGTTTCTAATACACATAAGTGCTAATTTTGATATTCAAGTGAACACGGTCATTGAATCTAGAAATGCATTGTTCTTTGAACATGTATTTCTGTATAAATCTACACAAGAGATAAATTCTCTTAAAAAACTTATGAAACTGCAGTAGGCAGTAGCCAAGTGGAAGTGGAAGATGGGGATTAAGGATGGACAGAGGATGATGGACCTAGACGTAGTAAACGAGTTAGACCATTCAAATCCTTTGATGGATATGCCTTATCTCAGTCCCATTACGTTGGAAAAATTCTTGAGAAATTTGATAATGGTGATACCTGCATTGCTAGGACACCTGTAGATATAAATCAACATTTGTCTACGAATACAGATAGAGACATATCACAATTGAAATATTCTCGTATCATTGGAAGTCTCATGTATTTAATGAATTGTACGAAATTCGACTAGCCATATACTGTGAGCAAATTGAGCAGATATACTAGTAACCCTGTAACTGATCATTGATAGGCAATCATAAGGGTACTAAGATATTTAAGATTCACCCAAAACTATGGATTTTACTACACTAGATATCCAGCTGTACTAGAAGGGTACAGTGATGCTAATTAGATATCTAATACTAATGACTCAAAATCCACGAGTGGATATGTATTCACTTTGGGTGGAGCAGCTGTGTCATGAAAATCGTCTAAACAAACATGTGTAGCGAGGTCCACAATGGAGTTTGAATTCATAGTTTTAGACGAAGCTGGAAAGGAAGCAGAGTGGTTCCATCAATTTTTAGAAGACATCCCTATGTAGCCTAAACTTATGCCAGCCATCTGCATATATTGCGACTATTAATCAGTAATGGCTAAGACACATAATAATATCTATAACAGTATATGAAACTATTAATCAGTAATGGTTAAGGCACAGAATAATATCTATAACAGTAAGTCTAGACATATATGTCGCAGACACAATACCGTGGAACACTTGCTCTTAAGTGGAATAATTTCCATTGAATATACAAAGTCTAAAGAGCAAGTTAGTCGTTTATCAAGGAAAATGCACTTACAACCTATGAATTAAGAGTCGCCTCAATGGCAACCCAACCTATCTGACTGGAGATCTCAAAATCTAGGTTCAAAGGAACAACCGAATTGTATATGACTGAGTGTCATCACTGTGGAGATAAAATCTCTTACCCAGTTCTATGATAGTACAGTGATGTTTGCAGCGTTATTAGGTTAAGTTATGCTTTTAATGGTTCTTATACCTTGAAATTCAAGTAGAGTATAGCAGGATATTCTTAATAAGAATCACCTATATGAGTGAGAATGGGCCACTTATATGAGAACGCTAAGGCTATATTCTCTAACTGTACTCATGAAACCAGGATTTGTTCAGGGCTAAAATGGGCACAACCGTAAGAACCTAACTGCGTTTAGAAAAATTCTGTGTAAACTCTATTGTCATGGCTTACACAAACGGCTGAACAGTTCAAGACATCGCGTCCATTGATTAGCCAGTAAATTCGATAGTTTTTCATAAGAAAATGTTCAAAACCAAAACCTACCTATCATATGCAGAATTTTTTTTATTGAACTTTCTCAGTGTATGCATCTTGTTGCATCTTTTTTCCGTCAAATTCTATTCATGTGAGGGATTGTTGAAAAAAATGAGTTTTTCATAAAATTAGAACATGATTTTTAGCTAACTTTGAAACTAACTATTTTTGTATTGGATTAATATTTTTTTATGATTTCAAGTTCTAATTTGTTTATCTTCATGAGTAGAGTAATCATGAATTTTGTAAACCATTAATGGGTGAACGAGAAATTGACTTCAAAAGTGTGCCATTGAAGTTGGCAAAATAATGGTAACTAAGTTCTATCCCACATTGCTTGGAAAAAAAAATAGTGAGTGTCCAAGTGGGTATAAAAGGCTTTCCAATCCCATATTAATTGGGAAAGACTTGGATGAGTGGCTTATTTAAGCCAATTTGAGCCTAAGGGGTGTGCACTTTGGGGGTACGTAGTTTTGTGGACGGGGGAGGACCTATTAAACTGTGGGTTCGACCGAAACCCCACAC
Source organism: Heliamphora exappendiculata (assembly GCA_034768845.1). NCBI lineage: Eukaryota > Viridiplantae > Streptophyta > Magnoliopsida > Ericales > Sarraceniaceae > Heliamphora > Heliamphora exappendiculata. The sequence continues at coordinate 7,590 of JAOTRH010103129.1, forward strand.
GCGCGCGCCGCCATCGCCCGGTCGACCGGCCGGCCAGGCTCGGGCTCTAGCTCGGGTTCGGGTTCGTGGGTCGTGGGTCATGGGCTATGGGCTCGGATCAACTCTTATCTTTTTGCAGAAATTTTATTTAATTAAAATTTTGATTTAGAATTTAATTTATTTAAATTTTAAAATTTTGTTCATTACCATTATTAACAAACCGTTGGCAGTTTGAGACCGTTTGGTCAATTTTTGGTTTGCGCCTGTTGGAGTAGGTAGAACCAGTATACGCCTGTTCCGAACCGGTGTCGTGTCGATCCGGCTTAAACCGAACCATCACCAGCAGTGTCTATTTAAAGGCTGCTGCAGATCTGATTTATTCACTCAGTATTTTTCTTCTCTTCCATTGCCGAAACTCTCCAGCCTCCATTACCGAAACTCTGCATCTTCCTGTCATAGTTTATCGAGAAAGTTCAGATATAGCAGCATTTATTGGTGTATGACTACCATGCTACATCTGCACACGGCAATCGTTTCATCCTGGAGACTGTAGACACCCCAATTTGACCCCACCCAATCTTAGGTGAATCTGATGATGAAAACAGGTGGAACAAATGCTTCAGTTCGACCCTCGAGAAGTGATCCAAGCTCGGTAATTAAACCCGACCATCAAAAACCATCAGAAACCTTCAAAACCAATAAATCTGTACAAAACCATCGTTAACTTGTTGCCCAAGTCATTGCCAGAAGTGGCGACTGCCATGTTCATGGTGGCGACCGCCAATAGAACCTTGTGGAACATTTTCCAACATGGCGACTGCCAACTTATATTATGGCGGCCGCCAACTCCAAATGGCCTGACATGCCTCATAACGTGGCAGCATCTCATTGGTTGAAGAACTCTATAAATATCGTACTTCTGGTACGTTTGAAAGGACAGAAAATTAGTGAGATGTTTAGTGAAAAAGAAGTTCTGCCGAGTCGCCGAGCAATCCAAACCCCGACACCGAAATCCTGTTGAAATACCGAGAATCGAATCCCCGATACCGAAGTTCTAGCTTGGATCGTCGCTCGAGGGTCGAATTGGCCATCACCAGTTCCCGACTTGAGGATTCCTTAGTGATCCATATACCTTATTTTGATTCTCGATCCTTCTAACTCTATTTCATTAATTTTGGAGTGATCGGGTTAATTTTAATTTTAATTTGCATATCATTTCCATATTACATTGCTAATCTTGTTTATCATTTAATTTGTTTCATGTAATTTGGTTATTTTCTTTATTTTCTTAGTTATTAATTTTCTCACATTCACACTTAGCACATTGTTATTTTCGTTTTTACTCATTAATTAGTGCTAACATATTTTGACAATTACAACTTATTAATATTGTTAATTGTTTTGATAAGGCGCTTACATTATGTGAATGTAATTTTTAATATTATATTCATATCTCCTAATTAAATAATTTTTTTTAGTTTAAAGTTCCATTATTCGCTCTTATTTCATTTTCTCTCTCTTTTATATTAAGTTTAATCCCCCTTTATTTCCTTAAGTATTAGTTTAATATTCTTTTAGCATTTATGTTTTTTTTACTTGTTCTTGCAATATAGTTTTAATTTCTTTTCAATGCATCAATTTTTTTTCTTTTTTTATAATATTAGTTTAATGTTTTTTTAATAACTTTATTTTTCTCTTCCTTTTATTTTCTTTTAATGTTAATGTAGTTTCTTTTACTAACATTTTATTTTTCTTTTATTTTATTTTCTTTTACCATTAATTTTAAATCTCTTTATAATATTTTATTTTTTTAATATTAATTTAATTAGTGTTTCTTTTCTCTTAATATTAGTATTTAGTATAACGCACCATTTTCTCTTTCTGTTTCTATAGCTTTAAATTTTTTTATAGTATTTATTTTCCTTTCATGTTATTAAACCAATAAAATCACAAAAAGCCTTCTAATAATTAAAACTCATTTGCTCATTTTATTTATTTTTTCTTTTGTTTTGTTCAAAAAGTATAAAACGTAAATAATAAGATTTTTCTTTAATAGTTTAAATAAGCATTTTTTAACATTTTATTTTAGCTTGTACACTTTCTTTTATTTCTTTTTTCTTCAAATTAGAGTTTTAAATATTTACTTATTAATACATAAAATATTTGTTATTAAATTTTATTATTTTGATTAGTTTTTTAACATAGGATTTTAACATACTTTTAGATAATTTGATAATATGCATATTTTACATATTAGTTTAGGATTTGATTATTTTATTGTGTAATTTATTTTTGTGCAATTCATGTTTAGATAATTTTAACAACTTGGCATGTTTGTTCTTTTAATTAAATCATATTAGTTTTGGTTGTTTCAACATTATTCCATGTGGGTATATGTTTAATGTATACTTTATATAGAAATTGCATGCCATAAGATTTATGATTTTTTTTTTATATTTATTTGTTTTGGAGTGTTATGTACATATTTTATGTATTTTTTATATTTAATTTTAGATGTTCTCTCTTTGCCTCTATTTTTTTTATTTGCATACATTTGAGAAATAATATTAAAAAACTAATGATGATTAGTAGAGGCCAACCTTGCGATTGAGCGAACGGGATGCCTAACACATTTTTCGATTCATACCTTAGCCCCCGAACCCTCTTTCTCTAGTTAACGTTTTAAAGATAAGTAGCTAATTTTGTTTTTCTTAATTTTTCTCAAAAACTAAGTGGCGACTCTATTTTCAACCAAAGGGGTTTCCAAAATTTGATTTTCAAGGTATTAAAATATTTTTCTAAACATTATTTGAATTCCTTATATTTGAACATTTTTCAAAATAACCCCTAAATTCCAACGCTACAGAGGCAAACGCCCAATACAATGCAAGTACCGAGGCATGGCACAATCTGTCTTAAGGAGACGAAGTCGAATACTGGACTCGATTGCACCGTTCAAGCTTGTTTATGTCCTTCATACTTCTGCTACTGTTCTGTAAGCTTTAAGTTTCTATTTTTCTATTTCTGTTATGCTGTATTTTTTTGTGTATAACAGTTTTCTGCTTCCGTTCGGGTCTCAACGATATTCTTAAAATAGGACTCATCCTCAATTTATGCATTATTTTTTTTCTTCTTGCTTAAACTCAAAAGTCTGAAGTGATTGGCTACCATTTAGGCTAAATAAATTTGTTAGACTTTTGGGTATAAAAACTCGGCTATTTAACCTTTCTCCGGTAATTTTTCAACTTTATAAACGAAATAGGAAGTTATACAATTAATTCTTAACCTATACAAAAATGATTTTATCAAAAATGCTTTATTTACAAGCATTCTTGCTAAACACGCTTTCTGTATAATTTGGCTGAAAATGCTCTTTACATAAAATTCAATGCAAAAATATTGTTAGTAATAACACTTTAAGTTCTTAAATTAAAAGCATGTTCTATAAAATCGTTTTCTATATTTCTCGTTAAAAACGTGTTTACTAAACACACTTTATGATCTAATTTTAGAAAAATCATTCTTCCTCTCAACTTTAGTCTCGCTCTTACTACCTTTCTCTTATTCTTTCTCTTAAAAATCTATTTTTTGATTTCTCACAAATATCATTACACCACTAATGAACAGAAATATTTTTAAATGAAAAAAATTAAAGAGAAACAATTAATAAATGCCACACAAGTAATTGACTGATAAGGATTTTCAAGTCCAGGAGCGAAATAGTTACTTATCCCATGGGTCTTGTAAAATGTATTTTAGTTTATCTTGGGGTTTTTATTATCCTTGTAGCAACTCAAGTAAACCACTTGCCTAATAACTTGAATAAGAGTATAATAACATGACTAAAAAATTTAAACGCCCAAATTATTAGTGGTAGTTTACAAGTTTCTTTATATATCAAATTTATTTTTTATTCACCACCAATGTAGGATGTGGTATCATAATATCGTCCACTCAAATATGTGACACATTCGTCGCGTAGCCTAAATTCTTTTTCTAGTTGGGATGTGGATAATATCTCATTAGCAGACACAAAGCAACCCATAAGTGTGCACAATGTATACAACATCGGGGCCCCTATCCCTCTCAAAAGTTTCTATTCCTCTATCCACACAGCTACGAAGCCCGTCACGGGAATCGAACCTGGTTTTAATAACTTTTTGTAACGGCCCAAATGAATCATTGGCATAATAACTTGAATAAGAGTCTGACAACGCGGCACAAAATATATTTTTCAACGACACAAAATTTAAACCCAAATTATTAGTAGTAGCACTCATGTTTCTTTTTATATCATACTTAATTTATATTCTCTAACAATGTGAGATGTGATATCACAACACCGACAGAATCTTACATCAATAACCTTAGAAATTCTTCTAAGTTTATCAAGAATGGCCTATTTTGTGAACTCAAATAATTGAGAATACTTTGACTTGTCACAAGATAATACAGAGATTCGTAAAATATATTCTTAGTGTTTTTTTGAGTTCAAGTGCCGACCTTATATAAATAAGAATGACAAAGCCAATTGGCAATTCGAGTTTCAATGAAATTTCTAATTGGTTGCTTGAACAAATTTACCACCGCTTGAGCACTGACGTAACAAAGAGGAGATTTGTGCAGTCTGCACTGCTCGAAGCTATTTCACTTTGCTGTACTTCAGTCTTTGATTTTTTATATTTTGATCTTTCAAATTGATATAATCTCTCAATACTATCAACTATGACTCCTAATAGAAAATAACCCCACAATACCAAAAGTAATTCTTTTTAGAAACAAACTCTAGAAATTCAAACGGCCAACTCAACTCCTAATACACATATAAGAGTTTTACAATGACTCAAGCACCTAGATTGCCATTAGCTACCGAGTACTATTTTTAACACTTTTTATTAGAAAATAGAGTGGAAGAAGTTAATGGATTGACCTTTTAAAAAGATCAAACACTATATCTTAAATGATAATTTTGTTTTATATAAGTAACTTTTTTGAGGTGCTAAAAGCTTAAATTCTCTCGTTGAAGTCCATATCCTAATGTTGGGACTACTTTTTGACCAATTTTACCCTTATATTTAAGCGGGTGACCAACATGTAAGTTGTTGACATTAAGTTGTGGTGGTAGTGAAGGGGTTCAGGGACCAAGGTCAGTGGTTCGAGGATTCAGAGATTTGATGTGTCAAGGTCCAAGAGTTATGGTTCAGGGATTTAGGGGTTAGAGGTCGAGGATTTGAGGGGTCAAGTGTTCAAGAGTCGGGGCAGGAGGGTCGAGAGGTTAGAGGTCGGGGGTTTAAGATCGAGGAGTCGGGATTCCAAGGTCTAGGGTGTTGAGGGTCAAGGGTTTTGGAGGTCGACGGTTTGGGATGCAAGGGTTCGAAGGTTTAGAGTGTTGAGGTTCAAGGGTCAAGGGATTGAGAAGTTGAGCATCAGTGGATTCAGGGTTTAAAAGTTGGGATTAAGGGGTTCGCAATTTTAGAGTCAGTGGTCTAGAGAGACCCCAGGGTCAAGGGTTAGGGTCGGGGTCCTAGGTCAAGGGTTGAAGTCCAAGTTCAAGGTCTGAGGTCGAGATTCGGGGTCGGGGTCTAAGGTCAAGGGTTGGGGCATAGGCCTGGGTGGTCGAAGGTCGAGGATAACGATTCAAGGTTTGGGGGTCAATGAATAAAGAGTTCGAGGGTTTAGGGCCATGGTCGAGGTTACGATTCGCGTTCTAGGGATCGAGGTTTGTGGTTTGGGGTTAAGGTCAAGGATTGGGTGTTGAGGGTATGTGGAGGGGGGGTGATAGTGGTTTTTGAAATGTATCTTATTAATAGTATATAAGCGACTAACTTCAAATGGTGGCTTATACTTTTTCTTCACATATTGCCCTTTCCATCAATGTGTTTTTATTGACTGTCTTTTTGTTTTGCCATGTAATTATGGGGTAATGTGTGGAAAATTTCGTCAATGCAGTTAATATATATAAGTCATGGGAGAGTAATAGTGCTTCACGGCTCAGTAATGGTTTTTAAATAGAGGTTTTCAATTGGTAACTGATGGAGTTAAGTGAATTTACAGAGCATCCGTTGAGAAAATAAGTCAATATATATTGAATTAGATTAGGGATTGCCATTGTGTTGCTTTAGTAAGTGGAGAAGAGAGAGAGAGGGAAAAAAAATAGAGAAGGAGAAATCGAGGAAGCATAAGAACTCCGACGCCCCTATCGTTGGTGACGCCACCGTCGTCCTTCACCGGCGTCGCTGTCGCCAACCACCGTCGCCGACTTCGACGCCATTGCCAACGCTAACCACCGGCCACCACCTCTCTCTCTCTCTCTCTCTCTCTCTCTCTCTCTTGTAGCGAGTTTCTCTCTCCGTTATCCCTTTCGGTTCTCTATACGGTTCTTTGACCAGGTTTGGACCAGACACCACCAGCATCGCTGGAGGCCACCATCGACCACCACCAGCGCCTCTACTACCTCCAAAAACCTCATATGCTGTCCAATCAACTCCACACGCACACACACCACCATATTCATATATTATTGTCGCACATTATTTTCGACACCACCTATTGCCAACGCCACTTGAAACCCTTCAGTCTAGCCTTTTGACGGCCTAATGCCACAAGTGAACGGGGTCGACCGTCAGAAAATTGTTCCAACGGATCCGAATCAAAAAGTATCATTTTATGGTTTTCTGTATAAAAAATTGTTTTTAACTTACTTTGAACCACCGTAGCTATCACCCCAGACTTCCGACCTAACCACCATAAGTTTTGTTGGATTTATTTCACGATCGCCTACGCATAGCCACGAATAACTATTAAAATCGACGTTGTAGTTGTCCGAACCACGTCCTAAAGTGGAATTGGAAAAAAAAAAGAATGAAAAAAAGAAAAACAAGCACGGCCTGTGCGTGCACGGTTGATAAAATGGGCCATGTTTGGCTTGTTTTATTGTTATCTTGCTTTTTTTAGTTTATTTTATTTTTTATTAGTAATAATAATAATTATAAATAATAGAATAAGATTAAAAACTTATACTAAAAATTTATATGGTCAAATGTTAAAGATATAAGCTTAAATATTTTAAATAACATAGAAATAAGTGTTTTTTTACATGGTTTTAATCTTTAATAAGTTAATATTTTAATAAAATTAAAATATTAGTTGAATTTTTGTTAGAAAGATTTAAATTATAAATTCTTATCAAAAAATTATGTGAGATCAATTCGTTTTATAAAAAAATATATATATAAGGCTTAAAATTTTTAACAAATAAGTTGTAATAACAAAATTTTATATTTTGCTAACTAATGAAGATTTAATTAAATTATTAGTTAACAGGTTTAAATAAAATATTTAAATTAAGTCACAACAAAATTATAAAAGCTCTTATTAAAATTAACATTTTTATGTATTATGAATTTAATTAGTTTTTATAAGAATAGAATTAATTTTGAAGCTTAAATATTTAAGATTTTAAATGAAAACAAGAATTAGAAATTTTAATAAATTAAGTAAAGTATTTTGCATAAAAGATATTGTTATTGAATTAGAATAATATTTAATTGAAACTTTCGTTAAAAATTAACATTGTGAATCTTAGTTAGTTTATAAAACTCTATTTTCAAAGCTTAAAAACCTAAAGTTATAAACATAAATGAAAGTTAAAATTCAATTAGATCAACCAAATATTCAGACAATTTTTTTATTTTTAGAAAAAAAAAATACCACGGATTATAAATTAAAAACTTATTAAATTAAATATTGTTGGGATAAAAATAAAATGTAGACTTTTAGTAAAATATTTTAAACAAAATACCTATACATACCTATGTGGGCCATCTTATTGAAACAAATTTGCCGACCCTAAATCAAATTAACTCAATTTATTATTTAATGAGTCTTTTAAATAATCCTAAAACAAATTTAATGAATTTAATGATCCAAATAAATTTGTTTTAGGGTTAAATAGAGTTAGTTATTTAATGAGTGTTTTAAACAAATTTGGAAAAACTTTTATGGTTGAGACTTTCGTACATCAAAATATTAATTTTTTTCAATATTGATGAAGCTCAAATAAATACCCAAGTTGAATTCGTAATGTATAACAATTTTTTTTGCATTATTTGTAATATTACTTGGTTATAATATTTAAAATTTTAATTTATTATCTCAATAAAATTAATTAGTAATGCTACAAAAATTATGATTATGCATAGCACGATTTGCTTAAC
>JAOTRH010103140.1:0-15783 GCA_034768845.1 Heliamphora exappendiculata
TCTGCTAAGAAAATTTGGAAAGCTTTACAAAGCAAATATGATACTGAAGAGGCAGGTGCAAAGAAGTATGCTGCTAGGCGATTTTTTCGTTATCAAATGGTAGATAGAAAGTCCGTTGTAGAGCAAGCTCAAGATTTTCATATGATAGTTGCATAAATGAGATCTAAAATCAATTTATTGGTATTTTTCCAACAATTTTAAGGAGATTTAAGCCATCTGCACTTGGTAAAGCCCGAAATCGATGCAGCAAACTTTTAAAATTTGACTTGTCTCCCCCAAAATATAACAGCACAACTGATCGTTGTATGGCTCAAACAAACTCTGCATAAGTTGTAGAATCTAAAACTCTATCAACAAGAACACCTTTCTTTGCTCCGTAACTTCTGAAATATTTTATATGAAAATATTTTTTTTTTTCTCTCACACTTAAAACGAAATGAATGTTGATATATATATCTATATATATATATATATAGAGGAGAATGAAAGGATATGTTATGTCACCAACATAACATACTATTCCAAACTTACAACAGTAAATGTCAAATATTAAAAAATAAAATATTTTAGTAATTTGTTGCAAATTTGTCAAACTATAAACAAATAATACGTAAGAATTTTCCTAACAAATATTTTTTTGGTCTTCTTGATGAAATAAGTCAAAAAAATATTATAATTTGATCAAACGGTAAAAGGATTAAAAATAAAATAAATAAATTAGCCTTTATGCCAAACGGAGCTTAAGAAGAAAAAAGTGTTTATTTCTCAATGTTGTGTAGAGTCGTGAAGACAACATAACAATTAAAGTTTGACAAACAAATTCTATATACACACATCAAACATACGCCTATATATGTATATGACGTGCATAATCATAGTCCAGCTGTGAACGGCACTGCGGTGGCAGGCAACCACGCCCTACCGGCGATGAAGTTCGTGACGGTGAACCGCGACGCAACGTTTGCGCTCGTTATCACGTGATATCCCCGCCACTTCACCCTCTTCCTGACGGAAGCCGCCGGCCCAGAATTCTTATACTCCCCATAGTACAGAGTATCCAGACCCGAACTCGAATTCTCCCACGCCAACCAACCCGCCGGATTCACCAAGCTCCCCAGGTACGTTTCCAGGAAAACCGTCCGGGAGTACGGCTGCCACGGCCGCCCCAAGAACGTGTCGAACGAGCTAATCGCCGCCGCGAGCTCCGGCGCCGCCATGACGCGAGAGTTCTGGATAGAAATCCCGGTGTTTTGGAACGGGTCGTTTCTTCCCTGGGCCGTTATGACGTTGGCTTGGCCTGGTAGTGGCTTCCTGACGTAGATCATGCAGTTTTGGAAGACGACGGCGGCGTTGCCGAAGATTAAGTCGATGGTGCCGTATATGTAGCAGGATTTGAAGAACTGGCGTTGAGCGAGGGCGAAGATGGTGTCTTGGTAGCCTTCGAACCCGCAAGCGTAGAAGACGGAGAGATCGGAAGCTGATCGAAGCGCCACTGCTTGGCCGTTTTGGGGGCCGGCGGTGTTACGGAATGTGATCCCGCGGGCGACGAATCCGACGCCGTCAACCCCTAGAGAGTCAATGTTTCAGGAAAATTAGTCAATACTATTAGTTTTAGCTTGTGTGTCGCCCTTCTTTTTTTTTTTTTTTAAGAAAAATTAATTTTTTAGCTTTTTTATAAAAAAATGTATATATAAAAAATTGTAAAAAAATTAATTAATTTTAATAAGAGACCAAACTAGTGGACTTTTTAAAAAAATTTAGGTAAAACATTTTTAAAAAAATTAAGTCAAAGGCTATGAGTTCGACTTGTCTCATGTTCGATTAGAGACTGAATCGGTCCTGTCAAAAAAAATTTTTAATCCAAAATGAACTCAATTTGATAATTTTAACCGTTTATTCTATTTTTCTAAATGTATATATTATTACTGTAAAAAATTAAGTTGATCGAATATCGATAACTACCTTAACAAATTATATATGTTTTGATAAAATAAATAATAAAATAAAAATTATAATTTATTTTTATTAACATAAACGTAATTTTTTAAATCAGTTACCGATATCCAATCAATTTGATTCTTCACAATAATAATATATATTTTTTAATTAATAAAATAAATAATTCAAATTATAAAAATTTGTCTATTTCAAGCCCAAATAACATTAAACTTGACTGGTCCAATTCCTTCCGAGACTGGAGAGAAGTCGCGTAGTTTTATGAATGCCTAGTAACATTGATAAAAATAACGTTCAATTATTTTCATAATTGTAAATTCGGCATCATATAGAATGTGTACATTGGTATGTACTCTTCTATAATAAAATTAGTACATTAATTATTTAATTTTGCATCATTTAAAATATTGATTTGTATTAATTTGTACCATATAATATAGACCCCATACTTAAAAATACCACATATTGATACATAATTAATAATATTAATTTATTATAAAAAAATATTAAATATTATATTTATATTGCTTTCAAATTAACTCTCTCATTATAAATAGTAAAATTAGAAATTAATTTAGATAAATTAATTAAAATATTGCGTTAGAAAAGTATTTATGTTATATTAATTATTTTTTGTTGAAAAATATTTTTTTTTTAAATATATGTAACATTTATAGCAATATGCATACCATAACAATAAAAAAAATAAGAACTATGTCCAGTACAATATTCAAAATTATTGTAATTCTTATTGGTTAAAAGAAATACAAGAACAACTTATTTAGGACTTGTTTGATATGAGGTATGCTAAATATCATTCCACTTTTTTTCAATTATTTTAGATTTTTATTTAGTAATTAAAAATAATTTTCTTAATTTTCTTAATGTCAATCTAAATAATAAAAAACAAAATATCTCAGAGTACATACTACTATCGTCTTCATAATTTTCTAATATAAAAAAAATATTTAAGACTAGCAATTGTACTTATGTCTTCTATTGTATCCAATTGCATCAAGAATAAACATGACATTATTGTGTACAAACCTTTTGTTTTTATGGAACACGTAATTAATATGTGACATGATATGATATTATAAGAATAGCTAACACGTAATTAATGTCATGCACATTAACACGTAATTAATATCACATAATATGATATTATAAGAATAGCTAATAATTTTTTAATTAAACACAATTATAAACATGCGACATCATAAACAAAATGTGATAAAATGAATATAATGAGAGTGTGGCATTATTATACGTGTTAACGTGCATGATTAGAAAGTGTAGGTATGTCAAAAAAAATTGTTTAAAATAGAATTATGATAACTCACATTTGTTAACTAACCTAAGGTAAGAAATATTCACTGTAAAAAAACAATTCTACGTTACGTGCGTATAATAAGTGGTTACTGAGGCCCTGATTAACAATTTTAGTTTTTTGAATTTTTGGTTAAAAATATTAAAAAATTAAAATTGTCCGTTTAGCAAAAAATTAAAAAGTTAAATTAAAATTGTTAATATTAAATGCATAGAAGGATAAAATTATCTACTTTGAATAAAAAGTAAAAAATAATAATTTTTACTCAAATAACTAATTTTAAAAAAACTAACTTAAAAACTAAGCTACTAAACAATTTACTTTAAATATAATTTAATTTTTTAGCTAAAAATGTTTAAAAAATAGCTTTTACGCTAATTGCCAATTGAGAGCACTTTTTACTTAATAATTTAAATTTCTAAATTAAATACAAAATTTTTATATAGTATCAAAACAGTACTCATTTCACTCGCATTAAAAAAACACACTCGGGCTCTACAATAACAAATCCAAAAGAAAAAAGATGCACAATAATAAATCAAAAAATGGTACATGTAATATAATGTATAAAGAATCTCTAGTAATTGTAATCTTCCTATTAATGATTGTGATAGCTTAGATGGCTAAAACAAAATATATGACTGGAGTATATAACTTGAATGAATAACTCGGATGAATGGCTCGAATGACTAGTATAATCGGGCAACATTAGCAGATGAATTGGTTAAATTTTTGAAGAACCGGTCGAGACACTAAATAACCAAACAACTCGATGACCGAGTGATTCGGTAGTCGAGCAGCTCGAGAGGTGAGTAACTCGGTTAGCCGAGTGAATCAGAGGACGAGCAGTTCGGCTAGGGGACTCGCACGGCTCAAAGGTCGAATGACTCGGATGGTTTGGCGAGTCCGAGCAGTTCAATGGATGAAGAGTACTGATGTGTAAAAATATTTATAAACCTAAATTATAAAGGAGAGAAACTTCTCAAATGCATCTCGGGCTCTCTAAAGGAGTTGATCATTTCAGATCTGTTATGAGAAGCCAAACAGCATAAGTACCAGTAGCTCGGGTATTCCAACAACTATATAAGGAACACATGATAACTCATAGCACAGACTATGAAACATAACCGTGACTACGACTGAAGATATACGATAGCACAGACTGTGAAGTATAGCACAAACTATGATAGTAGCTCTGACTACTTGGCTATATTTTCATGGTACATATCATGAAGACAGTAAAGACTGTATTATTGTCATGACGTAAGTCGTGAAAACAGCATAGGTTTTGTAGCTCTGATTACCTAATTTCAATGACATAACATAGACTATGTGCCTCAAAACAAATTGAATGAAGGCAAGCATTTATAGCACTGACTATATCAATATAGATACCTTTGATAATCGAAAGAATGTCCCAGAGATAATAAAAACAATGGCAGTACAATCCTGCACGGGACGTTGGAAGACATGTGGCTAGCTTAGTGGCTTAAGAAAGGATTTGTCAGACCATACAGACCCACCCACTCGAGTCAATTGAGTGACCTCCGAGTCACTCGACCCAAGTGGGTCGAGCACTTGACCCGAACAGATCGGGTAACCACGAGGCACCTGTTGACCAACCTAGTTGAGTTGGAGTAGAACACTACATGATCTATTTTCGGAATAGAATTCCTTAGTTTACCGAGATCATCTTTTATGATCTAATTATATCTTCTAGAGAATCCTATCTTAATCCTAACATAACTCATCTGAGTATTATAAATAGGAGGGATAACCGTACTTTTAAAAAGGATCAGATCTTAAGAACTTAAGACGTTGCTCATACTGCGAATACTTTAAATTCAATTAGCATTTACCTTCACCCAACCCGATCTCTCTCCATTCTGTATTTTGAGTTACTTTGCATATTTCACCTCTTCATAATTTTATTATTGTTCATTCGTTTAGGACCCTATAAATTCCTTCTCCATTTAATAACTTAAATCTTTGGAATTGAATACAAAATTTTACACCTACTTAATGTGTATCTAATTTTTTATTTTGTCAAAAGATACGAGTACATAACACTCTACAAATAGGTAATTAACTTATTAATAAAAAAACATGTCACGGTTGCTTTTAGATGGAGGTATTGTTAGATTGTTTAAAGTAGAACAGACGAACATGTTGAAAATAGTACGCAAGGTCATAACCCTTGAAATTCAATCTAGGTGCAGAGCTTCAGCCAGCAATTTTAAAATGAGTTCACTTTTTTGTAGGTTAAGCAAACTTTATAAGATGTCAAATTTGAATTTACGAATAGTAGTCCCACACACACGCACCCAAAAAAAAATACTTATAGTTAATTTTAAAAGTAATATTAAATATTTATAAAAAATTATTAATATTTTATATATAATTTAAAATAAATAATTCAAATTCACTTAAAGTGTACCTCACATCACACAAAGTTAATTTTGAAACATATGTTTTGAAGTATGAGAAAAATTATAGGTAAGATTTATACAAATTTGTAATTTTAATGAATAGGCCCGGTTTGGGATAATGAGTTATTAACTTATTATTTTTTATCTAATTTTTTTTTTAGCAAACTATTTTTATCATTTGGCGTAAAAGGTTTTACTTTTCAAAATCATATGACTATAAAAAAATTTTAAAAAATAGTTATAGAAAAAAAAAAACATAAGCTACATGTTTCTATTTTGTTTCAAATAAAATTAATAAGATTAGTAACCAACTGGGATTATCAAGTCGTGAGGCCACTTAATTACAAATGGGACCTCCAAATCTACTAATCAAATACGTCCTTGGGAAGAAAAATAAATTTGTTTGACCCACTTAACAAAGTGCGTGAGGATTAGCTGCTCTTCTATTGGTTTAAATTATAGGCTTCAAAAATATATGGTACATTTAATTCAAAGCTAAACGTGAACTTTATTGCTAAATAGTCAATTTTAAGAGTAATATTACATATTTATAAAATTTATTAATTTTTCATATATAATTTAAAATAAATAATAAATTAGATTTACTTTGAGTCTAACTCATACCACACACAAAGTTAATTTTGAAACATATTTTTTGAAGTATGAGAAAAATTATAGGTAAGATTTATGCAAATTTGTAATTTTAATGTATAGGCTCGGTTTGGGATATTGAGTTTTTTACTTATTATTTTTTACTTATTTTTTTCTTTTTTAGCAAATTATTTTTATCATTTGACGGAAAAAAAATTATTTTTCAAAATCATCTCTCGAGGTGAACTGAAAAAAAAAATAGTTAAGAAAAAAAACAAGCATAATCTAAATGTTTCTATTTTATTATAAATAAATTTAGTAAAATTGATAAGAAGTTGGGATTATCAACTCGGAGGCCACTTAATTATAAATGGGACCTCCAAATCTACTAATCAAATATGACAAAAATAAATTTATTCCCTCACATAACAAACAAAGTGAGTAAAGATTACCTACTCTTCTATGGCTCTAAACTATGAACTTCAAAAATACATGATGCACTTAATTCAAATCTAAATTGTGAATTTTATTGCTAAATATACCACAAGTTTTACATTTAAACTAACAAAGAGTAGTTATTTGAACTCCCCGAAAAAATAAATCAACTTTATTTCATATGGCTTATAAGTAAGTTTGACTAAATTGATTTTTTTGTTTTTAGTGAATTTTTTTTATCATTTAGTTAAATTTTTATACTTTTTAAACTTTTTTTTATTGAGATGAGTTAAAAAGTAAAAAAATTTAATTAAAATATTAAAAAATTAAGAAAAAACGAAAATAACCAAAAAATAACCCAAATAAGTAAATTTATATGTAAAATAAGCAAATAAGCCAATAAACAAATTCACCAAACAGGGTTATAATATTTTTGTTATATAATTAAATAATAACACTATGTAAACTATGAGAGGTGGTAACCTATCAACAATACTATAAATTTAAAAAACATTTTTAAAAATTTATTCAAAATTTTAAGTTAATAATTTAAATTTATTTACAATACAACACATCATATAACTAAATTTCAGCCCTCTATTTTAAACTCAAAGTAATTTTCTGGTTCCTTGAACTTAAAATTAACGGTAACCTAAGAATTTAGAGAAAGAGAAAGAGTTCACTTACCAACTGTTGCAGAGCTGTAAGTAGTGAACCCTGACGTAACACTCCGGCTGCCGGTGATGATTGTGTATCTCAACCCATCGCCGACCAGCGTGACATTGTTCATTTTGTTGCTGATCTCAACGTTCTCCCTGTAAACACCGCGTTTCACGTGAATGATTATCCTTCCATTCCCATTCCTCTTCGAAACTCCATAGTTAACAGCCGCTTGGATTGACCGAAAAGTTCCAGACCCATCTTTAGCCACAACGATACTCGCCTGAGAAGCCAGCGACGGAGATTCCAAAAGCTTTCTTTCACCATCCGAAGCCCAGCTCGGAAATCCACCTTTAGCCTCTTCCTCGTCGAGAAAAACCCCATTGATCGACAACCCATTGCTGATCAGCTCCGAAACGTTTCTCGACACGATCGGATATATGAAGTCGGAGACGTTCAGGTCAAGCGAACCGGCGCGACAAATCTCGAGATTCGTCATCGCCGCGCTGAGCCACGTTTGAGCGTCGAAATTGGAGCAATTCATCGCCGTGTTCTGGAGGCCTTGCAGGGTGTTGTTGAGTTGGAGAACGGTGTTGGAAATAAGCTTGGAGCAGTCCATCCACGCCGCCATCTCGTGCTTACTCCGACACCGCCGCCGGAGCTCGTTGGCGTGAATCTGGGAATGAAGGGCCTGGTCCATCGCTACTTCCACCGCCATCCGCCGGAAAGAAGCTTTGCCTTTCGGTACAAAACCGCGGCGACCGCCCATGAAGAACTTGCAGGGTTCCGGGTGAGGAGTGATGCTACACCAATAGTCGATGTCGCCGCGAGGATCATTTGGTAGGGCTTGAGAGGGAAAGGAAGAGAAGGATATGAATATAAAAAATAATCCGAGCTTTATAGCCATTACCGTAATCTTTTCTTCTGTGTTCTTAATACTGGTCTTGAAGTATTAGGGATCATATGAATTATGCAAGGGTTTTCGCTTTTATATAAGGGAAAGGAAAAGGGTTGAAACTTGATTTAACACGACAGTTGGCTTGTTTGAAATGTGAGAAACGAAAGAGTTAAAAATTCAAAAGGAACCAATATATGAATAAGATCATAGTGGACTTCATCAAATGATGATATTTTTGCTAAATGAATAACTGGTAATAAACACAAGAGAGACATAAGGGGGCATTCTAATTTTCTTCTTCTTTTTTTATTTAATGTTGTGATATATGTACAAGAGATCCAGCTTCTCTCCATTTTTCTAATAAATAGAGACATTTATTTTTATCTTGTAGTATCTAAAATAATCTATTTTGACAATTAAAACGATACATTCGAGTTATAGAGTTTGTCAAGAAGATTATACGTATAAAATTTAAGTTGATAGGATTTCAATAACTATATTATCAGAATACATTCATTATAAAAAAAATAGTTGGCAAGTATGATTTTAAAAATAAATTGTATAATTCTTCTAAAATTAATGTGATCAAATCATTTAGTTGTCAATATTCAACCAGTTTAGTTTTTTGCAGAAATATTTTTTTAAATAATTCGTACGATATGAAGCGCCCAAATCATTAAGATGAATATATTTTAAATTCCTATTAAATGATAGATAGCGGAGAGGATCTCAATTCATGTACTAGTCAAGTCCCTTTCCATTTTTTATCATTTATTTCGGTCTATTTAGGCCAAGTTTGGCTCACTTTTGCCACATTTTTATTGTTGAAGTCTGTCCATCTTGTAACTCTCATTGTATATATTATATATGTGAGCAAAAAAGTTAATTTTTTATTTAAATAATTAATTTGAAGTTAAATTATTAAATAATTTATTTTGAATTTAATTTAATTTTTTAATTAAAAAAATAAAAAAATAAAAAATTTAACTTTAAACTAGTTGTGAATTGAAATCTAAAATTTAAAATAGCATCACTGACGCTGACGGCCATAACGTAAATCAATTAGCATATACATGCAATTGATCGATGTGAAGCAACCTGTTGAGTATTCCGTACATATGATGCCACCGCCTAATGAAATTTGACTGTGGATTCGTTTGTTAAATTGGGTTTAAGTCGGATTTTTGTTATTTGCTTGTTTTGATTTTAAATAAAATAAATAAAAAAGTTTATTTAGTTAAAATGTAGTTTTTACTGTCTGATTGGGAGGTCTAAAAGTTTTGTTTTAAAATGTTTAGTTTTTTGTTAAAAAAATAAAAATTAAAAATTAAAAAATTATATTATTTGAAATAATTTTTTGTAGTAAGTTTTTTGCTTTTTTTCTTTTTTGATTTTTATTAAAATATCTAAAATATCTTTACTTTTAGTTTTTAAGCTGTAGTGTTCAGGATATTGACACAATTTTTTTTATTTTTGTGAGTAGAGTTGACATTTTTATATAATGATATTATAGTAATTTTGTTTGGAAAAAAAAAGTTAACTTTTTTTAGACCAAACATGCCAGCTTAAAAATCAACTTTTTTGCAAAAAAAAAAGTTAAAAACTAGCCCAAACAGGCCTTAAAGCAGCATGTAGAAAGAAATATTGTAATTTTGACATTTAACTCTTTTAGGATATTCAACAAAAATAAAATTAAAAATTAAACTTTAAACCCAAGCCAAAGGAAGCATCTTATGGTGTGTATTTTATTGGCGCTTTCAGCTAAAAATTTAAAAAATAAGTTTTAACGCGCAAGATTCATCAATTAAATTTTTAATGCGCGAGATCCAATTACCTACAACACAGATAAATTTAACATAAACAAATAAATTTATATATAATGTATACAGATAAATTTATCTGTTGTTCTTTTTTAATATTGACAAATATTAGACAGATAAATTTATTTGTTAAATTAAATAAGTACAAGTAACAGATAAATTTATCTATTTTGTGAAATAAGTGCAATTTGCTAAACAGATAAATTTATCTATTCTTTTCTAACATTGATAAATACTAAACAGATAGATTTATTTGTTTAGTAAAACAAGTATAATTTGACAGATGAATTTATCTATCTGCTTATTTATACAAGACAGATAAATTTATCTGTGTATTTTATACGTGTTTTAAAAATGTACAGTGTTCTTTATAAAGATAAATTTATCTGTTTTGCATAAATTTATCTATGTACTTTATACGTGTTTTAAAAAAGTACAATATTTTTCATACAGATAAATTTATCTGTATACTTATTTATATAAGACATATAAACTTATCTGAATGTTTTAAAAAATACACATATAAATTTATTTGTTCAATGGTCCAACTGGATCCCGCGCATTAAAATTTTTTATAGATGATGAAAAACAAAACCGACGTTATTTTAAGAACTTAAAACTAATTTTTTATTTATTTTTACTAGCAAAAGAGAATCTTATTAATTCAAAATGAAGAATAGCAACTAAATGGATGAAATCTCTTACAACGAGGCTTCAAACTTCCAAAAAAAAAAAGAATAAGTTCACATGTATGGCGTGTGTTGTCGTCAAGTGAATGTGAATTCGTGTAATCGATTACTCTGTAACACTCCATTCTATATCGATGAGAAATAGAAATTAAATCTGATATATAAAGAAAGTTGTGGATTACTACTAATAATTTAAGTTTAAATATTTTGAGTCGCGTTGTTAGACTCTTTATTCAAGTCATTGGGTTAGGAGTACACTTGGATCATTACATGCTCATTCAAACCAGATGTCTAACCCCTAAGAGTTTAATTGTCAATTAACTAGCTTAAAAGTTAGTTGTTTTGCTCTTTTGAGGTGTTTGGTAAAACTACTGCTAATAATTTATATATTGTATCTTATAGCAAAAACTGTGAGTGTTTGGTAAAAATTGTAATTTGTACTTAAAATAGAAGAAAAAATAGTTATAATTTGTAACAGAAGTTGTGTGTATTTAGAATAAATTGTAACTTATAGTTAAAAATAGTAGCATGAAATTAAAAATAAAAAATAAAAGTAGAAGCTAAAAGTTTTGCCAAACACCTCCATTGTACTTTTAGCTAAGAAATTAAATTGAATTTAAAATAGATAGGTTATTTGCGAAATTAGCTTTTAAACTAATTTTTTTAAGTTAGTTGATTGGATAAAAAGTTGTATTTTATTTTTTTGATCAAATTAAATAGTATTAATTTTCTATATAATTTTTTTTTTAACAACAAACAAAGATGTATTTCACGCTCAAAAAATTACATGAAAACAAACAAAGAACAACCAAGTATTTAAAGTGAACTCAATCGAAACGATCAGTTCAGACCAAATGCTAAAAACGAAGCAATTTAGTAAGACACCAAACTGCCCAAAAATGAAAACAAGAGGGCCCAAGCAAGGACACTTCACACATATTGTCGCTTTTTCTTCTTATTATTTCTTCATGCTATAATCCAAAGACCTAACCGCCTGAAGCTTAAAAATAATTTGTTCAGTTCAGAAATTCTTCAGCTCCAACTTTGTCTTAACCCAAAAAGTTGTCCTAAGCTTAATGAAGTCCAGTAATCCATTCCAATCCAACTGAGATTTATTGAACTGTACTTGATTTTTGAAAAGCTAGAGTGACCAAATTGTTGCAAAGAAGCATGTGTTCCATAGATGTGATTTCAATTTTTTAAAGGAACTGCCAAACCACCATCTAAACAAATACACAAAAGAGTTTGGCATCACCCATTACATGTTCCACCATCTCAAAATAGCACACCAAGTGTTCCAGCATAAGGACACAGAAGTAAGGGATGATCCACAGTTTCCACCTCCCCACCACACAGCACACAATTTAAGCTAACTGAAGTAAAAAGCACTTTGCGCAAAGCCAGAGTTTTCTTGGTGGCAATGGTGCCTATAATGGCTCTCCAGCAAAAGAATTTGCAGTTTAGTGGGACTTGACGACTCCAAATATCTCCAACTTGTCCAAAAAGCTTCACTTGATCCAGCCCATAAAGCTTAAGAAAAGACTTAGTCGAGAACAAGCCTTCCTTTTCCCCCTTCAAGATCAAATTATCAGAGTTAAGGCCAATGAAGGGAAGGCTTTCCAACCTATGTAGAATTGAGGCCTATTAAGTCTGCTCCCAAGAGAATAAAGTTCATCAAAACAATTTGCCCCATCATGGGGCTGCAGCCTAATCCTAATTAGGCGCCAAAGAAAGAACAGATTGCAAGGAGATGTCTTTTTGTATTGCTATATTAAACAGCTTTTCATAAGACTCTCTTAAAGCTTTCTGTTGATCCCAGGGGTCTAACCAAAATTGAATAAGTTGACCATTACCCACCCTCAGTTGTAGATTTATCTATATGATATCTCTTACTTTTTGGCATTTGAGTTCTCCTAAATCTACTATAGCTTTCTAAATTGCCAAGGTACTTGATCTTTTTTTCAAACTAGGAAACCATCCATTTGGGTCTAACCCGCGGTATTTAAAACAGATGACTCTCCTCCATAGAGCATTCCCTTCAAAGCCAAATCTCCACCACCATTTTAATAAGAGAGCCTAGTTTTTGGCTTGCAAATGGGCCACACCCAGACCACCCAATTCTTTGCTACTTATGATTACGTCCCATCCTACAAGATGAAATTTTCTTGCCCTCTCCTCCTACTCACCCCACAAAAATTTCTTTTGGATCATTTCCAAAACGACGCATACCTTTATGGGCATTTTAAAGATAAATAGGTAGTAGGTTAGGAGGTTTGAAAGTGTAGCCTTAATTAAAGTAATTCTCCATACAAAAGACAGAAATCTTATCTTCCAATTACTCAACTTCTTCTTGAAAATTAAAATAATAGGGTTCTAGGTCTGAACTCTTTCTCTGGTGGAGCCCCAAGAGGAATACTCATATATCTAATAGGAAGAGATCCACATTTGTAGCTTAACATTTTTGCAATCGTGGCACTTCCATCAGCATTGACTCCCACTCTACATACCAGACTTTTGTGAAAATTGACTTTTAACCCTGACACAAGTTCAAAACACTTTAGTGCTCTCTCAATGTTTTGTAAGTCATTGGAATCATCCTGACAAAAGAAAAAGGTGTAATCTGCAAATTGTAGATGAGTTAGATTCATCCCATTCATATCAAGTTGAAATCCCTTAAAAATACCTGAACTCACAGCCCTTTGAATAAGGATGTTGAGCCCCTTAGTTGCGATATCAAAAAGAAAAGGAAAAAAAGAATTACCTTATTGAATGTCTTTACCTATATGAAAATCTTGTATGACTTCTCTATTGATCGATAAGAACGGGCATAGTAACAGTGAATAAGCATTCCTTGATCCATTTAATCCATTTATGGTGAAAACCAAAATTGATCATTATTTTCATGATATAATCCCAATTAAGATTATCATAAGTCTTGTAGAAGTCCACTTTAAAAACAAAATTATATTTCTTCTACTTTCTCTAGAAATATATAACTTCTTTAGTTATGAGAATGTAATTCATTATTTGCCTGTCTTAAATAAATGATGTGATATTAATAATAGATAAGTTATTAAATGTGGATATTATTACATTTTAAAATGTTTGAGAGTTTAAATAAATAACATCGTGTTCTAAATTGATTTTTTTATTTTTTTATTTTTTTTATTTTTTATCAAACAAAATATATTAATTTTTTTGCATGCGTTTTTAGCCTCCCAATAACAAAAAAAAAAAAACAAAAACAAAAGACTTGCATGTGCTTCCTAGTTTTTAGATCACCCAAAACCATCTTGTTAAAAAATGTCTAATATAAACTTCAAACCGTCGGTTAAAGATGATTAATTGATTGTGCTTCAATCAATCATGAAATATCTGAGTACGTACACATTACTCAATTAATGAGCACACCGGTTATCCAAATGCTTCTGTATGAGACCCTAAAACCAGAGTTCTGTTACATGATAGATGTACAATTTTATTTTAATAATTATATTTAAATATTATATAATGTAATATTTTAAGTTTGGTGTTTAAAAATAAATAAGTGAGTTCATGATATAAGTACCATATATTAATTATTACATTACATGATATTTAAATATGAACATTATAGTTTTTTTTTTTTGTTTTTTTTTATTACAGGCAACGAATATAAGGAGAAAAAATTTGTGTATACTAATGAAGATATAATTTAATATATTGTAAAGTTGACTTTTGGAGTTTTGGTTGCCGATGGTGAGAGTATTTAAGAAACTAATAATTTATAAATTATAATTTATAATAAAAATTATAAGTATTTAATACAAATATTAATTTATAATTAAAATAGAAAAAAAAATAATCATAACTAGTCAATAGCAAAAGTTATAAATATTTAAAAATAATTATAATTTATTGTTAAAATTAATAGTAAAAAATTACAAATTATAATGAAAAAAAGTAGCCAAATACCTCCAATGTGTGTACATATGTGTGCATGTAGGGATTATTTTTGCTCTTTTTTTGTTTTTTTTGAATTGTTTTTATATTTTGATTAAAAAATTTTATTTTTTCGTCTCGTCTTAATGAGAAGAGTTTAAAAAGTATAATAATTTTATTAAATGATAAAAAAAATTCACAAAAAACAAAAAATTTATGATGACAAATAAGTTAATAAGCTAATAAATCAAATTCACCCATTCAGGACTAATAAACGTTGCTATTTTATCCATTAATTGGATAAAACACTACTAAAAGGGGTTATAGAGTAGTACAGATTGAATTCAAATGACAAAACTTTATAAGGAGAATTATTAGATAAACTCAAAGTATCATGGCATTATATACGAAATGTTTTTTTTTAATGATATAATAAAAAATATTTTGAATAAAATAATATTTGTTTACTTTTATTAAGAAGGCCCAACATAAAATACAAACTTAGTATATATTATATTTTTTATTTATTAAAAATATCACATAAATAATACTATGCGGTATATATTACATTTTTTGTTCCAGTATAAAGATTTTTATTAGTGAATAAACCAATTGTACCACCACAAATAAAAGGGCACAAGGTTAACCTAAATAAGGATCCAAATTGCAAGAGTAATGGGACTTACACGTAAAAAGTTCTCTACCCATAACTCAAAACTTCTTTGCCAAGCTACATGAAGCAAATTTTCACAAGTCCACCTAAAAATTATTGTTAATTGCCCAAAGATCAGGCGGAGATCTTGATTCTGTTGGAATGCCATACAATTAGGGAAAATCTTTTTGAACTAATAATAAAGTTATAATAAATTTAGTACTAAACTGCTAACTAATTATAATAATATAAACTATAAACTTATAAAATAATAATAAATTTATAATAATTAATAATATAAATTATAAAGTATAAACTTATAAAGTAATTATAATAAACTTATAAAATATGAACTATAAACTAAAAAACTAAAAAATAAATAAAGTTTAAACTTATAAATAT
>JAOTRH010103151.1:0-15782 GCA_034768845.1 Heliamphora exappendiculata
ATTGATGAAACTCAAATGAGTACTGACAGACAAGAAATCACATATGTGTTTTCATTATCCACACGGTTAGTGGATTCGAGACTGATTGGACCACAAACATGTGTTATGGAAGAAAAAGGTATTGCTAACAATTGAAGGTATGGAAAAGGAGAATCATTTATTCAACGATCCTCCTGAGAAGGGATTAGATGAATACAAGAGGTGGAAAAGGGATGATGCAAGACTATTGAGTAAGCTGTTGAATCCAATAGAGTCGTCCATTGAGGTTTTAGTGGCCAATGCCACCACTGTTCGAAAGGTGTGGGCCAAACTCGAGGAGACCTTTGCGTCGACTAATGACTTGTTCAGATTATATGACATGATGCGGAATATTTTCAAGATACAGCAGGGCGAACGACCGTTCTCAGGCTATTTCACAGAGTTCAAGGCGCTGGCAGATGAGTATGATCAGTTGGTACCTTTCACCAATCGATTCGAGATTTTTAGAGAGCAGAGGATGTAGTTTTTGGTGGTGAGTTTCTTAGCTGAGGTGAACCAGTAACTTGACTCTGCCCGTTCACAGATCTTGGCTGGGTACGATATTCCATCTTTTTGAGGTCTTCAGGAGGATGAACAGAGTAATTAGTAAAGATGAGCCTCGTATCATTACTGCTGACCAGGGTGATCACACAGCCCTAGGTGCATTTCGTGGAGATGGTAGAGGTGGTTTTCGTGGTAGAGGTCATGATGGAGGTCGTAGTGATGGAGAATGAGGTAGAGGCTGTGATGGAGGACGAGGCAGAGGTCGAGGTGGACGTGGCACTAGGTCCTGCTACTATTGTAGAGAGCAGGGACATTTACAGAGCTCGTGTTAGAAGCTACATGGGCGTCCTACCTCGTCTGTGGCCAATGCAGTGGCCGATTATAATGCTCCTTCCTCTTCTTCTTCTGAAAGGAGGACTATAGATACGACTCAGGAGAAGTATGATTAGTTTATCCAAATGAGGATTGGGAACAAAGCAAATACTCCCTCAACCATAGTTGCAGGTAACCCAGCTACGTGTATAGCTACTCCCAAATCATAAGTAATAGAATCAAGTGCATCTGTGCATATAATCTACTCCACAGGTACTTTTTGTCTTATCAATTGACCCCTGAACATAGTGGAGTTCTTGTTGCCAATGGAGAAACCTTAGAGGTAAAAAGACAAGGAGTAGCTGCTTTATCTCCATCTCTTATTCTCTCTGATATTTTACATACTCCTGCTAATCCATTTAATCTGCTATCGGTAAGTCGTATTACAAAATATTTGAAGTGCTCAGTAACATTCTTTCTTGATCATTGTGTTTTTCAGGATCTAATTTCGAGGAGTACTATCAGTAGAGGACGGGTGGTTGGTGGCCTGTATGTGATGGATGAGCCCTCATATGTTGCATGCT
The DNA here is from genome assembly GCA_034768845.1 of Heliamphora exappendiculata. Classification (NCBI taxonomy): domain Eukaryota; kingdom Viridiplantae; phylum Streptophyta; class Magnoliopsida; order Ericales; family Sarraceniaceae; genus Heliamphora; species Heliamphora exappendiculata. Next base: position 1,419 of record JAOTRH010103151.1, read on the forward strand.
CCGGACATTCATCTCAGCTTTTGGATATACATTGTCGGTTGGGTCATCCTTCCTTGTTGAGTCTAAAAAAATTATGTCTCAGTTTCAGTCAGGTTACACAGTTAGACTGTGAGTTATGTCGTTTTGCTAAGCACCTGCGTGTGCCATATGTGTTACGGAATAATAATAGGACCAAGAGTCATTTTTCTTTAGTTCATTCAGATGTCTAGGATCCGGATCCGTGTCCTATTACATCTTTATTTAGCTTTCGGTACTTTGTCACATTTATTTATGACTATTCTTGAATTACTTATCTTTGTCTTATAAAGAAACGTTCTGAATTACTGACTGTCTTTACTATTTTTTGTAAAGAGGTTCAAACTCAATTTGGACAGCCTATTCAGATTTTTTGTAGTGATAATAAGGGTGAATACATTGGTGGCGTGTTGGGTACATACTTGCGTACCCATGGGATTATTCACCAGACATCACGCCTAGACACCCCACAACAGAATGGAGTGGCTGAGCGAAAGAATAAGCATCTATTGGAAACTGCTCGTGCCCTAATGTTCCAGATGAAGGTTCCCAAAGTGTTCAGGGGTGAAGCCGTATTGACAGCATGCTATCTTATTAATCGATTACCATCCTCTATCCTCCATAATGTTACACCCTTGTCAGTTTTACTTCCTCAGCAGATTCCTTCCTCATTACCACTAAAGATCTTTGGGTGTGTGTGCTATGTGCACAATACGAGACCAACTGTGACAAAGTTAGATGCTCGCGCCCTAAAGTGTGCTTTCATGGGATATCCTAAGACACAGAAAGGATATCGGTGTTATAGTCCGGAATTGCGAAGGTTTCCAGTATCCCAAGATGTGTTTGTTGAGTCAGCTTCGTTCTTTGCATCAGCAACTACACCTTTCTCCACTGGTACGGATGATTCAGACCAGATTCTGTTGTATCCTTTATCTCCCGATTTACTAGTGGCACCGACTCCAGGTCCCCGACCTCAGGTTGATATTTTTGATGAGTCTTCTCCTATTGTCCCAAAGGCACCTGTGATCTCCTCATTCTTAGAATCATCTTCTCCAGGCCCCACCACCTCTCCTCTACCTGAGTCAGTCTCCTCTTCGCTGGATCCGATCTCTAATTAGGTAAGTGATCCTCTTATTGCTTTACGCAAGTCTTATCATCGTTGTTGAGATCATCCCTTATATATCGTGGATTACCTACTACTGTCCAGTAGGGTATTACTACACTTGATCAGCATACTTTGCCTTGCTCTGTTGTAGATGCCATTTCTCATCCAGGTTGGCGCTAGGTTATGATTGAGGAAATGAATGCTCTTGAGGCTAATCATACGTGGGACCTGATACGTCTTTCTCCCGGGAAGACAGCTATTTAGTGTAAGCGGATATATGCTATCAAACTTTATTCTAATGGCACTCTTGAGAGATTGAAAGCCCGTTTGGTGGCCAAGACATATGCTCGGACCTATGATCTTGACTATTTTGATACTTTCTTCCATGTTGCGAAGATGGCCTTTGTTCGTCTCTTCTTGTCCTTGGCTGCTTCCCATCAGTAGCCTTTGTATCAACTCGATGTGAAAAATGCATTTCTACATGTTGATTTGGAGGAAGAAGTTTATATGAAGCAACCACCTGCCTTTGTTACTTAAAGGGAGTCTAATCATGTCTGTCGGCTAAGGCGTTCATTATATGGTCTGAAGCAGTCTCCCAGGGCCTGGTTTGACCGTTTCAGCTAGTTGTCCAAGAATTTGGCCTTCGGCAGTCAGCAAAGAATCATACTGTATTCTTTCGACATACCTCTGCAGGTTGTATATTACTTGTTGTCTATGTGGATGACATTATTATTACCGGTAGTGACAGTGGAGGGATTGTGGCGCTTAAATCATTTATGGGTACTAAGTTTCAGATCAATGATCTTGGTGAACTTCAATACTTCTTGGGTATTGAAGTAATCAAGAATACGAAAGGTATGTTCATTTCTCAACAGAAGTATGTTCTTGATATTCTTAAGTGAACAGAATATATGAATGCTAAAGGTGTGGACTCACCTATGGAGTCTAATGTCAAGCTAGAGCCGAAAGAAAGAGCGATTCTTCCGAATCCTGAACAATATCGATGTACAGTGGGACAGCTTAATTATCTTACTACCATGACTCGTCTAGATATTGCTTATCCGGTGAGTGTAGTGAGTCAGTTTTTTTCTGATCCTCGTATTCTCTATTGGTAAGTAGTATTACGTATTCTTCAGTACTTATACAAAAATCCAAGTAAGGGAAGCCAGTTATCTGATCATGGCCATAAGGGAATGGAAAGGTACTCTGATACTGATTGAGCTGAATATACATTTGACAAGAGATCCACATCTGGTTACTCAATATTTGTTAGTGGGAATTTGATTTCCTAGAAGAGCAAGAAGCAGACTGTGGTATCCCGGTCTAGTGCTGAGGCCGAATACCGGGCTATGACATTAGTGACTGCTGAGATTATATGGTTTTAGCAGATTTTGACAGAGTTACACTTTCCACTTAAAAGCTATGTCAGACTCTGAGCTGATAATACATCCGCTATTTATATTGCCACAAATTCAGTTTTTTATGAGCAAACGAAGCACATTGAGGTGGAATGCCACTTTATCCGTAAGGAATATCAGAAAAGTGTTGTTACATTTGGATCTATCCCTACAAGAAAACAGGTGGCTACTATTTTCATTAAATCTTTACCGGGTCCGCGTGTCTCCATTTATGTAACAAACTGGGCTTTGATAGATATATATGCTCCAACTTGAGAGGGGTGTTAGTAGCTTATTATTATTATGATTATTATTATTATTATTATTATTATCCGATATATGTGGGTGTATGATTGTAATAGTGTTTTCTAAATTTATTATAAATAAGATTGCTCGCCTATCCATTAGGGTACGACTTCCCATTATTCTTTGTCTCCTAAGACCTAAGAGTTTGTTTGTTTAGGGTATTTGAATGGTGGGAATGTATTTTATATCCTGTGGGGTCCACATATCATGGCATTTGGTTGACAAAATGTCTGGATATAATATCCATGTACTGCTAAATCCTCGGATATGTAATACCTGAGGGAGTGGTATTACATATCATCTCTGTTGAATGGTTATTTTTTCCCTAACCTTCCAATTTCAGTCGACAAACACTGAAAAAGAGAGATGCAGAGAGGGGCAGCGGTTTCGGGATCGACGGCAGCAGCGACGAAGAGAGAACGGGTGTCGAGGGAGATGGGGCCGAAGTGGGGGTTTGAGAGGGAGAGAACGGAAGCGTGGATGGTGGAGGATGAGAAGTCGAAGTAGAGGGAAAGGGAGAGCGAGAGGTGAGTCACTAATGGGTGAGTTGACTTGGTGAAGGAGCGAGAATTGATGGGCGCCACAAGAGAAGGGAAGATTAGGGTTTGAGATTTGGAGAAGATGATTACACACACACAGAGAATATGGGGAAACCCCTTTTGCCTTGTTTTTATTTTTTACTTTAATTCAATGCTAAATCAGAGAACAAAGGGACATAAAAGGTATAATTAAATTTTGTATGAGGATAAATAAAAAATTATATTTTATCTATATTTTATAAATTTATATCTATTCAAATTCATCAAAAAAACAAACATAGTATACGTCTATACTCAAGTAAAATATATCCAATGCTATATCCATTTATTTTCTATTTACCTTTATATCTGACAGTATTTTATATTCGTCAATTTATTTTCGAACAAACAAACGGGCCCTAAGTGCGTTATACCTTACATGTGGTTTAAGTCCCGTGATACAAAGAGAAGATAAATCGATTGTGCCAAAAAGATGGTCAATACTCCAGTCTACCAAGGAGATTGATGTTGGCAAAAGTTTTCATAATTGAAGTCTTAGAGCTTATGCAAATTTATAGGAGTTTCCATTAAGAATGACACGTGTAAGTCTTTGTCCTACGTGTAAAATACATGTCACACGCACACGCACGCCTCCACGTGGCAGCATGAGGAGTATATATAAATATCCCATAAAAGTGATCAAAGACAAAAGCCGCCGCCGCCGCCCCCCCCTCCCCGAATCTGATCTAGCTTATGTGGACAGTGCCCCATACGGCCAATACCAATAACAACGCAAAGTGAGACATAAGAATGAAAGAAAGGTTGACAAAATCAGATTTCAGAAAATAACATGCTTGAAATTGCAAAAATGTAAGGAGAAGGAGACGAGTCCACGCATCACACTTAGATTCCCATAATCATCATAATTAGGGCTAGGTTGGGTCACACAATGCCAATTAACTTTTAGAAGAATTCTTTATATGTTGAATTAGAATAATTAAACAGGTTATATACTTATAAATTGTATAAAGATTGCTAATCCTAAAGGGAGTTTGACCCAAGATTTTGGAACTAATAACTTTGACTTCTAAAACCCAACTTAAACCAACTAAAAAAGTATTTATAAATCCAATAACATAAGTTGATCTGTATTAAGGCCCCATGAGCGACCACTAGAGCACGGCTCAAATGTGCATAAATAAGTAAAACGCCCCTAACTCTTAAAATCCAACATAAAAAATTAACCAAACCTGGCAATATAATAAATTAACATAAGATAAGGTTACTAAAACTAAAAGTTCTAGCTTCCAATTAGGTATCAAACACTTTCCAAGATTTTTAGCTCCTTCAACTTTGGTTGTTCCCGGATAGGTAACCAGGGATTGGGAACCCCAAGATTTGAACCCTAGAGGTAAGTATGGGCTTTTGGAGCTCATGCCACCTGAGCTAACCATAACACTTAGTTTGGTTGTCCTTGATCCTTGTGTAGACTACATGCCAAAGCTCAAGTAACAAAACATATCAGTGTACAAACATTTAATATGATTTTCTGAGACCCAGGTTATATATTGTGTTATGCAAATGAAAAATAACAATGACTAATGAATGACTTTGTGTGTGTGTGTGTGTATGTGTGTGTGTGTGTGTGTGTGTGTGAGAGAGAGAGAGAGAGAGCAACAAGGGAGGTGAACTCACATATCATAGACAGGTAAGATAAGAAGATACAATCTATATCTTACTCAAAAAAGGAGCAGTGCACAAAAAGGAACAGTACACATGTTTGAATTTACCTGTGTAACGGAACTTGTAATGGAAATTATTATTTCATAGCTTTACATCACCCAGTTCTTCCTATGTTGAAAGCATGAGATTGCAAAAAGTCACACGTGTGCATGAGTTCCCATGTCAAAATTCTGGGAGTTCTTATCAATCAAAACTGTGACCATGTTGGAAGGTGAGCAGCTTATATCTATTTATGCAGATTATAGCAAATATACTTATCCTTGAAAAAAAAAAGGATTAATTATCAAGTTGTGGCTGGTAGAAAATTAAAGTGTGAACAAACATTACTGCATGAGTTTGGCTGACAAACAATAAAGCTAAAATTTAAAACCAGCGTGGCTATTATTTTGCAATACACTAGGTTCAAAAGCCAACCATGCACAATTTCCTACCAGAAAGTAGCAATGGACCATTGATCAAAGCAGAAAAGGCAAGAAGAAATCAAGCTAGTAAACAAACTTGTATCTTCTCATCATCTCGAGACTCCACTACTATTTTGGCATTTTTTATGGTTATCGAATTGTCCTTTGGCGAAGTAGAGGCTTCCAACCCTACAATATCAATGTAAAAAAGATACTCTATTGGCTATCCTGACATTATATATAGTATATGAGAGATACAGCACAAATATACTTGTAACCTCAAGGAAAGATCACCTGAACCAACCGCATATATTGGCCTTGGCAAACTTCTAAGATCTCTGCCAGAGGAGCTGCAGGAGTTTAATAGCCTGAAAATAGAAAGTACGCATACCATGAAAGTAGCAAATTAATATCTATACAGCAAAAGAAATTACAAAACTTCAGAAGTTTGACCTAAGGCAAAAAAGGATTGACAGTAGCATGTGGAAACTAGAAAAGGTAAGAGTCAAAACAAGCAGAACAAAAAACAACCATAAAAAATGATAAATTTTCTTGAGGAACATTCCAAAGATAATAAGCATCTCACTAGATTCATTATTCGTAAATTGTGATAACATAAAAAGCATGAATACTTCTATGGAGGAGGCGTGTCATGTTAAACACTCATGTCGGACATGACACTCCTGGAGCACTCCCAAAAGTGTGTTCGACACTTTTTAAATGTATATTAATTAAAAAATTAAATTTATAATATCATACACCTTCCCAACACTTCTAGAATCTTCCAAATACATTCTATGTGATGAATTTCTTCATAAGTAATATTGTTTTACATTCTTCAAAAACGTAACTTATGCACACCGAATATGTTTTGGAACATTTGTAAGATAAAATATATAACTTTTTAATTTAATTGGTGATATGTTGCATTGTTTTCACCACCTTTAATAATTATTCATATTTTTTCCATATAACAAACTTATAAAAATATAAATTTTTTACGGTTCCATAATGTTGTGCCCTATATTTTTCGAAGATTAACGTGTCGGTATGTCTGTGTCATGTCGCGTGTTCGTGTCCATGCTACTTAGGTATAACTGCTTTAAGTGTTGTCATAAATATTAGAATACATCCTACCAGCCAACAACCCAGAAGCTTTTGGATGGAGTCATAACTTTTCATTTTTGTTATTCTCCATCATCTTTCAAAACCTTACACTATTCAATCTATATCAAGAAAGGGAAGGAGGGAAAATTGCTGATCTTGTATCTAGATAATAATGAAAAAAAACCTCGAAAAAGTAGCCAAAGAATGCTAGAAATGACTCTGAAGTGGTTAGGCAGTTGAGAACTGAGACTCTTTTCTTTCTCAAAATATCTGCTCTCTAACAGTTGAGGAGGTCAGGTGGGGAAAGGGAGGAGGAAGGCCGGGTGCTTGCTGCCTTAAGTATTGGGTTTGTGGGGAGAATGCAGTAGAAAGATTATCGATAGGAGAGAGGACCCTATATTCATATTAATGAGTTGATTATTATCCATTTTGTACTGTTAGTTCTCAGGTGCAGTTGACCCATCCTCGAAACTTGAAAGGACTTTGTAGAGGCCTTTCAAAATGTATTTCATTTATAGTTGATATAGAGCTTCTTTCTTGTATATCGGTTGCACCCCCCTGATGCTAATTTGTATAAAATCTTTACTTCTTGAAAAGATCATAACAATAATCTACAAGTTATTTATACACGATTTATATCGTCTAATACCAGTGAAGTTAGCAGGCACAAGTTAAGCATGCTCAGTTTGAGAGTTTTAAAGATACAATACTAGAAATAAAGGAAGAAGATAATATGATATCAGAACAAAGGATAGCTTCTTGAGCAAATGGTGGACAGAAGTGTACCACCGACATAAACTGTGCTCTGCAGTACATAAATTGATGCTTGTCACATCATGACTTGTTTGAGCATGCTTGTAGAGGCTCCTAAAGGTAAACTGCTGTAGAAAAAAGTATGGAAATGAAACGAGGATGCAGTCCAAAGCAATCAATGATCAGGGAATTCGAGCAGTAGTACATTGTAAACTATTGTGAGGAATGACAAAATAGATTAACCAACCAACACTAGAATGATAAGATTCCATCTACTATTTAAAACACTTTAGGTTAGCAATTGGAAATGAGTTAAAAACGAGGATTAGCATCTCTACTTAGGACAAATGCACAAGCTAAGAATTAGTCTCTTTAATGAAAAACACAGAGGACTAAAGAACTAAGAATCAGGTTGTTTGTCCAACACCATAATTTATGTTCATTCTTTATTTATTCCGCTGAAACAAATTCTATATCTTGAAGTCACCGCTCCTAGTGCTTTCAAAAGTAGCCTATAAAATTTTATAGCCCTACATACGAGTCTGTGCAACATACTAGCAGCAATTCATTTTATTTATATGCTCTTTCAATCTTACAACTACTTTCCAAAAAGTACCATTTTAGTATGGTCCAGGAATGTCTTAATCAATTATCAAGTCCCTCTCCAAGCACGACCACGTTAGTGGATACCAAGACTGCGTAATGCAATATATATCATCTTTTCTGCAGATTAGCCCATTCTGAATTGTGCTTACCGACGAGGTCAGCAAGATATCAAAAACATGAGATCCCTAATTATAACAAAATGGTGTTATATCAGGTATGGAGAATAAATAAATAAAAAACTAAAGAAAAAAAAAGAATAAAACAAGATCAACCCCATTGTGTATGTGTATATCTATCACTAGCAAATTGGGATAATCTTGCTTCTTCAATGTTCTAGGACCAGATCAGTTTAATGGTTCCAATGCACTTTCAAACATGTCATAGTTATTGCTGGTAAACATGCATCATCAAAGCAGGAAGCAGTGTGCTCCAGTTGTTGATCATTGATTACATTTGTTATTTTTTTATTGATTGATAAGTCCCGTTGTTGATGATTCATACTCAAACTTTCAGATTACATGCTTCAGAGTATAAGGAGATCAGCCACTTCATCATAACAAAAGCCGACTGCTAGTTCAATAGAAATAAATTCCAAAGTATAGACCAATTGATGCAGCAGTAAGAAAAAATAACAAGATCATGAGTAATGAAAACACTAGGGGAAGGGGTAGAGCTAAATTGACACGAAATACCGTATTAAGAAAAAATATGAACCTATTGAAACTAACTGAAGATATGGCTCTTAGCATAGTAGAATAATGTAAAAGAATTCATGTAGCCGTCCCCAATTGATTGGGATAAAGGCTTAGTTTGGTTTGGTTTGGTTTGGTTTGGTATTAAACGCATCTTTTCCGAATATAATGGAATCCACTTCCAATTTCCTAATTCCTATGCACTGAGTATCCCTTTCTTCCAACGTTTGGATTCCTTATCCAAATTCCTATGCTAATCCCGTACTTCTAACTTCTAAGTTGTCATATAATCTGAAGTTTAAGATTATGTTGTATGTTACTAGCCTTATTATGTCATATGATTGTAGTAAGTTGATGCAAGATCTGCAGTTGTTAAAAGATGATCATACAGCTATCCAGACAGCTCGTCATTTCCCACAAACCAATGCACATCCTCTCAGTGGACCCTTCATGTTGGTCCTTTTGAATAATGTTTCCCAATGCAATCTGGGTTTTCTTACACTTCAGCATTACAACCTTCTCTAGCTGAGACCTAGATGAAATTATAGTTTTTTTTTTTTTTTGCTTTATCGCAGATGAAAAAAGTATTTTCCTTGTGCCCCAAACAATACCCAAAGCCCACAGTTCTATTTAAGCCTCAAGACTGTGCATTGTGATGGAAAGAATACTCGTCCTACCATGTAATATGTAAATCACACGACATTTAGTTCTGTCATGTCTCTCATAATTCACCATCATAAACTAATAAAATACAATGGGAAAAGAAAAAGAAAGAAAGAAATACAAGTGATGACTGTAAAGAGAGCCAGAGCTTCTAACCATGCCAAGGGTGATAAGTTTCAACATAACCTTTAGTCCATTCTTCTAATTCGCCAAAATAGCCATATAGCATTCCATAGACTTCAGTAATCATTAATTTTTGAAAGACTGAGACTCCTGGTGGATAACCAAAACCACTATTTTCTAAGAAAATTCTCCATCATATGGCTTTATTTTGGTCCATGGATTTGGTGATGGAAAGTGAAAGAAACTAAAATGGGAATCGTGATTCCATTTTCTGCAAAAAAAAATAGATTTGATTAAAAAATGGGGAAATTTTTTATTTGTAGAATCCTTTTCTTGATTCCTTACCATTTATTGAACATTTATCTCACACAACGCCTGAATGGGAATAAAATATAAAGGAAAATAGTTCTCCTTTTGATTTTTTCCTCTCCTTTGGCCCATTTCCGTGCGTCAAGTAGAGCCTTGAAACTTCAAAGGTCAATCTCAAAATATATTTATCATGTCTTAGTTCTTGTCAATCCACTCTATCTTAAAACTAACACTTTCTCTCAAATCCATATTTCTTTTCACAAAGTGATTTAATCAGCTTGCTATTCCCCTATCATATTAAATGCAAAACAGAAAATGGTTTCCGATATAGCCCCTCCATATATCCCAATATAGCAATCACAATACCTTCCCAGTTAGAATCCACATTGAACAATCACAAGAAGTTATAACACATTCTAAAGACAGAAACAATAATTCTAATGAATGTTTGGCATGAATGAATACATACTATATATATATATAAGCTTACACTGGAGCATTGAAACTGGGACATCATCATGATATTGATGGTCGCCATGCTTTCTGGTGTGACAAATGAACTCTCGGAAGCGACGGCAATTCTCAAGCAAAGAGGTCTAATCTCTTCGTAATTTCTTACAAAGAAGGCTGGCATTTTGGTAACTGACATAAAAGACAAAGTCCAGCAAGGGTTGTTTCTGTAAATAGAATTCGGTTCGGTGGATAGTTTTGTTCAAATGATTTACGCGTTCGTCGTTGTAGGGGTAATGGTTGATTCTAATTACACCCATAAATTGTGAAATATTAAGAATTTATAATTTATATCTTAAATTATTTTAAAAGAGAATACCAAAAATAAAAATATTAAATAAATTTTTTTTAAAATTGTAAATAAAATATCGCAAAATAATTCACTAACTCATATGTTTTCTTATTATAATAGTATAGATAGATATCACCTTACACACACCAAAATTTTTTTTTTAAATATTATAATTTAAGTATCATTCATATTGCCAAAATATCCTTTAATTCTTAAAACTTAAAATTCATCTGCCAAACACCTTCTTTGTTGTCAACTACCATCTTCTTGCCGTCGGTTACCACTAAAAAATTATCAATTTTCATATTATCTACAACATATCGCCATAGTCTTACAACTCTTCTTAAAATCATATTTAATCACGTTTTTTTTTTTTTTTACGATTTCTATCATTCAAATGACCAAGACCAAACAGATAAATTTTGTTTGGACTATAATAGTCAGACAAATAGAAACTGAATAGTCTAATACACTAACCACGAGTTATTCGAATAATCATAATCAAATAAATAGAAATCGAATGACACTAGAGCATCGAACACTAGTCATTAGTTCAATAATAGGTCGTGGGGCCATTGAAAGAAGAACGCAGGAGAAAAAATCGAGGAAAAAAGAGAATAGAGCAAGGGAGAAGAGAAACATAGTGGGGCAAGGAGGATGGGGGAGTGAGGAAGACAGAGAGACAAACGAGAGTGAAAATGGGAGAAGATGGGTGAGGCAGCGGTGGGGCTATTGAAGTTTGTGGTGGTGGTGGTGGGTGGGTAGGATCTAAGAGGTTAAGAATGAGAGTATTTTAAGTATTAAAGTAAGTGTAAAAAGAAAAAATTTAAATTTTATATTTTAAAAATAAGTATATTTAATAAGTCTATACTCAACACTGCGATATATTTTTAAAATTACCCGTTCCATTAACTATACAATTAGAATAACTATACAATTGTAGGGGTAATTCTATTTACACATACAATTGGACTAATTATATATGTTTTTATTTTTTTGTAGTTTTATATTTATGGTGAAATTTAAAAAATTAATAAAAACTTAAATTTATTTTTTTTTGTTCATGTTTCACTATCATCTTTTTCAACTATAATAAATTTGTAGATGACAGAAGTTTAACAGCCGTAAAGGTGAGTCAAAGGGATTTGTATTTGGATTAGTTTTTTTGTTTAAAATTTTTAAAATTTTTATTATTTTTGTAAAAAATTAAATATAAAAATATATAAAAAAACCAATTAAAACTAAATAAATAAACTTTTTAAAATTTTTTTGAGCAAGTGTAATAATGGAGTTAAAAAAGATAAACGACTTAAAAAAGATGATGGTGAGAGGGGGAAATATGATAGGTATTAAATTTAATTTTTTTATTTAATAATTTTACAAATTATAAAAAATATATAAGTAAAAAAATGGGTGTTCTTTAGCTTGTGCTAGCTTATTTTTATAATTTTTTAGCTTAAAAGAAAAAAAAAATTAATTAATTTGACTTATTAAATTTTTTTTACATTTTTTTATAATTTGACATTTAAATTTTTTATAAAAAAATTAAAAAATTAAAAAATTACTAAAAGAAGAAAAAAACAGCTAGTCCAATGGAGAAATTTTTGCATAACAGGCGGGTACACTGTTTACTGTACACGTGACACCTTTGACCAATATAATTTGGCCAATTGTACCAAATTGTCAGAATTCTTTCACGTCATACCACATCAACCTCTCTAGCCCTTCCCTCTGAGGACCATCCTTATTTTTAGCTTTCAAATTTTAAAGCGAAATTTATAACTCATTTCACAACCGATTTAAAGTTAAATTTTTAATTTAAAATTATTTTAAATTAAAAAGGTACAAATTTGTTTAGCCAGAATATAGGTAGTTTTTAAGTACAAAGTTTAAAGTAATATTGAGTCAAAAGTTAAAATTTTTATTTAAAATTGTTATAATTTTTTAAAATTTATTTTTAAATAATTTTATATTCAATACAGATTTTGTTTCATAGATTCAGACGAGTAAATTTTAAAAATATAATTTTTATAAAAAATAAATATGTATAATAAAAGTTATAATATTTGTAATAAATAAAAAAAAATTATTTAAAAAGACAAAAACTAAAAGCCTTAAATTCTAAAATCACTTCTCTCTGTTTATGGCCAGTTTAAGATATTTAAAAGCTTAGCTTTTAAAAAATATAACTTTATTTAAAAAAATAAAAAGAAAAAAATAAATTATTTGGGATATAAATAAATTATTTGAAATAACTTTTGTAATAGCTTTTTTTATTTTCACTTTTTATTAAAATATCTAAAATATTCTTACTTTTTTCTTTAAAGTCGTAGTATTTGGTGTATTAGCACACTTTTTTTATTTTTATAAAAATAATTAATTTTTTTAAATATAATATTATAATAATTTTATTTAAAAGAAAACCGACCTAAATCACCACTACCCGCATACCAATTTCTTTCATAAATCATTATTTTATCTGTTAGGGCATTTGTGGTTGAATAATAAATAGGCCCTCTTTGAGCTAAAATTTAAAAATTTTATTTATTTATTATTTTTTAAATTTTTTATTTTTTAATTAAATTTTTTTATATTTTCAAATCATCTTAATGAGACGAATCACTATTAATTTTATATAATTGTTATTTTAACTATATATATAGTTAAAATTGTTCAATTTAAATAAAAAGTAAAAAAATTAATTTTTTATCTATATAATTAATTTTTAAAAATTAACTTAAAAATTAATTTATTAAATAATTTATTTTGAGTTAAATTTAATTTTTTAGATAAAAATATAAAAAAGTAAAAAAAATTAATTTTTAAAGAGGATGAATAGTGAAGTGAGGGGAGAAAGAGACTCGTGAAAGTAAAAAAAAAGAGGCGGAGACAGTGAAATGATAATAAACGGAGGTAATGACGTTAATTAGCTGAGGATAGCTAAAGAGTTTGATGTTGGATAGACTGCACCTCTTGTCCACTTGGTAACATGAGATTGGTCAAGGGTACCACGTGTACAGTACACCATGGTACATGCCTGGTATGCAAAAATTTCTCAGTCCAAAGACAGGCTTAGTAAGAGTAAGAATTACCTTCCTTGTAGATTCACCACGCCTCTCCATGCGCTTATCTATGGAACTATGGAAGTGAGTGAGAGTGAGGATACAGAGAGAAATGGATATAGCCGTTAAGACACTCTTCTTGGGTTTAAACCCTAAGGTAAGAGTTGGGTGTTTCGAAGTTCTTCAGCTCTTCTTTTTTCCCTTTTACATCTTTGCTTGAGCTGCAGATTAATTATTCGCCAATACCCATCTGGAAATCTCGACTTTTTTGTCAATTCCCGTTTGAAATTTTACGTTATTTTGGGATTTTAAGCAGTAATCTTGTGGGTGTTTGTTTGTGATTGGTGTTGATGTGCTTCCTATGTGATGGAGCTACTTGTGTCCTTTGAGAGTAATGGGTTTTCCTTTTCACTATTTCTTGTATTGTGTCATAGTGTGCATAAATATATTACAAGGAGTTTTCTGAACCCTTTGTGAAGAGGTTTTTAACTCATTTTAGCTTTATCTGTACTCCTTTTTTGTCATTTGGTTGATATCCCTGCTTATAGTTAATTGAAACAAGACAAAAGAGCACTGTGGGATGCTAAAAGGGGAGTGTGAATAGCACCCCCCATTTTCAATGCCAGATAATTTAAAGAATTAGAGGAATTTGTTAGACCATGTTTATGTTATCCAGCATTCACATTGTGCTTTTGGACGTTATTAGCATCCTTTTCATTTCCTTGGATTTTCTGATAGAGAAGTTCTTTACTTGATGCAGTT